>CAWVOI010000106.1:1765781-2000932 GCA_963930915.1 Forcipomyia taiwana | reverse complement strand
AAATCGTAGACTCAACCTACAGGGCTCGTTTTGGTCTCGTCTGAAACTTTATGGTCTAGGCTATTCAGGAAAAATAGTTTTAGCCCAAATGTTTGAACTAATCCCCCTTGGACAGACCCTGGACAGAAAAATACGCTAAAGCAGTGGTATCAACGCAGAGTACTCATTCACTAATAAAACACTAGTGAATGTACCTAGCGAGCTAAATTTTTGTGTGTATGCTCACAATAAATTGTTCTTTTGAAAAATAGCACGTAACAACCCTTAACAGCTTCCATGGGCTCAGAAAAAAAATAAATATCGAAAAAATGACCCCCTCAAAAAGTGTCCAAGTGGTCTAACTCGGCCAAAACAGCAGCTATGAGGCTCAAAACTTGCAGGCTATCTCAAAATCAAATGTAGATCACGATTTGACACCCGCCGCGACAGTCAGATGGCTTATTTTGCTAAAGGACATCTGGACAGAATTTCGAGAGCTTCTGGACAGCCTGGACAAATGCTCTAGCTCAGCCATTTTGAGAGCTACGGACCTGAGAGGGGTATCAAAAGAAGCGTCTTGACGAGGGCTACAACAATCACTTCACGCCGTGGCCCTAGCTTTTAAGGGGGCAGAGCTAGAGCCGGTTGGACATTTTGTCCAGGACCATTTTGTCCAAGTATGTGAATCGGCCTGAAGAGCATCAGCAAGGAACTACGAGCCAGCAGAACACACAGCAGCACCGCAACCCCCCAGCCTAAACGCAAGAGTCAGAGAACCAGCGAGCCCCCGAAAACTGACGACGAAGAAGAGCCAAAGGAGGAAATCACCGACGACAACGTCGCGATGTTCCCAGACAACATCAAGAAGAGCTACAAGGCCAAAAAGAAGGAGCTGAAGGATCAGGGTAAGATAGCTAGATTTTATCACGATAGATGCAAAGGAATAATCGAAATTTCTGATGTTGATAATAATGATATGGACTTGTAATCCCTATTTTTGTGAATATTTCAAATGCGTTGCTCTTATGATTTTATCGCGATTCAATTTACTTTTCTCTTCACTTTCTTTCAAGACACTATTTTTTCTTTCTTTTTATTTTTCAAAACAGAACCCAAACCCCTGCATTGTTTTCTGTCCTCCCCTGACCCCACCCAAACTTTCCTGCTTTTTCCATTATGAAGATCGTTCAATGGAACTGCAGAGGCATTAGGAACAAGGGTGCAGATTTGAGACACATTTTGACGGACGAAAACGTGGCCATCTTTGTTGTGCAAGAGACGAAACTTCACCCTTCTGACGACTATGAATTCCGAGACTTTGTGACTTTCGCGAAATCACTCGACTCAGACGGAAACTCTAAGGGCGGAGTTGCTGTTCTTTGCAAGAGCAGCCTCTGTCCCTCTGAGATCGTGCTTTCGACAACGTGACTTACGACGAACTGAAGGACCTTCACGACCAACTGACGGGAGATTTCTTGATTCTTGGGGACTTCAACGGACATCACGCCCTTTGGGGTTCCGAACACGACGACAGACTTGGGAACATTTTGACTGACTTTATGAAAGACTTTTCACTTCACCTACTGAACAACGACGACGAATTTACTTACTACACGACCGCACTGGCAAATCCAGCACCCTCGACCTCTTTATCTGCTTCCAATCTCTCGCATCGCTTTTTTCGTGGTGCACTTACGAGGGCCAGAACACCAGCGACCACCTTTCGATCATTCTCACGTACGGAAGAGACGACTTCCGGGTGGGAAACGACGTGACTCGCTTCAACGTGGGGGGAAGCTTCAACTGGGAACTCTTTCGGGAGAAGACCCGCGGGGACTTTCCCGCAGCGATCCAGCCTGGAGAGGACGTCGTTTCCATTTACGGGCAGTTTGTCGGCTTCATTATCGGTGCGGCGCGCAAATCAATCCCAGTCTTGCGCCCAGGGAACTACCGTCACAACGTTTCCTGGTGAAACGACGAGATTTGGGTTCTCTGGAGAAGGAGAAAGACCCTGTTCAGGAGGTTCAAGCGGAATCGAGACCTGGAGAACTTTGCCAAGATGAAAGAGGCAACCAGGGCACTCCAGAGAGCCATTATCACTGCAAAACGGGAGTCCTGGCAGGACTTCGTGTGCTCGATGAACCCCCTTACCGGCCTCCACGACTCGTGGAAGAAGCTGAATGCCCTTCGAGGCCGCAGGAAGAAGAACGTAGTCCAGAACCTGGCACACGACGGGCAGACGAGCTCTGACCCTCGCGAAATCTCCGACATTCTCGCTCGCACCTCTCAGGAGAATTCAGCCGACACAAAATATTCTCTCACCTCGCGAATCAAGAAACTCGAGCTCGAGATGCGCCCTCTTCAGATCCCCGAATCTCTTGACTCTCTGAACTCCCCATTTACTTGGAGCGAGTTCTGCCACGCGGTTAGTGCTGGGAAAGACTTATGGGAAGTCACATTTCCCCAGTTTTAGCAAATCTTGTTTTAGAAGATTTAGAAACTACTTCCATTGATTCACTCATAAGTAAAGAAAAATTAAGATATTGTACATGGGCCAATATGTTGACGATTGCTACCTGATTTTTAACCCAAGACATCTGATCTGAATACAATTTTGGAAGTTTTTAATGCTCAACACCCACGGCTAAAATTTCCTGTTGAAACAGAAAATGAGTCTTAATTGCCTGTGATGTTCCACCGAATAAAAAGCTACCTATCTACATACATATAATATTAAACTTGTTGGAAGACTACGAGTTGAGACACGAACATACACCTTTTAGTCTTTACTTGTCAAGAATCAAATTTAGCTAAGCCGACGCGTTTCGAAGCTTGCGCTTCATCAACTGGGCTGTGTTCGACTGACTTAAAGAGAGGCTCTCGTACTTGATGTACGTGTCTTTGCTGAAGAAACCTTAGGGGCTCGTACATCGCTGAATCTGTTGTCTCGTGAGGCGAAACAGTGAAGATCTTATCGGAGGCTCGTCCTCGTCCATGAGCGGGCAGTCAGAGGTGGCGATAAAAAGGCTCTCCCACGCGTTCAAGTGGAAGGACTTCCTGACTGCCTTCACCAGACCCCCCTCTTCCCACTATTCCGTGGTTCTGGGTCACGACGTGGGTGGCTACGCTTGAGTCCTCGACCTTTCGGTTGAGCGTAGCGCGATGATGCTTTTTCACACACAAAAAAATTCTTTGTATTTCGCACCTCTACATTTCTGTTTCAAACTCTAATTTTTAGATTATCGATTTTCGCAAGTCTAATTATCCAAAACAGTCTTTAATATAGTCTGTTTCAGTAAATTTTACATAGTCTAAGACAAACTCTATTTTTCCTACTTATCAATACTACTTAGGACTATAGTAAACCAAATTGGCTCTGATTCAGAGCCTAAATCATGTTGCGTTGGTGTGCGCATATATTTGAGTACGTATTGCATTGGTCCTAAGCTCGCGTATTGGCCGTGCGCTAAATGGTATACAGCCAACAGTTTTTCAAAATATCAATGAGTTATTCGTAACGTTTAGTTACTGATACAAATATAATAATGTTTCAATACTTCAGCGAGTGTTTGAATGTAGTTCCACCATTTCTGAAAAGATTCCATGGCGAGTGCATTTTACTTCTGTGTTCAAAAACTAAAAATCGAAAAGCTAAAATGGACAACAGCCTTGTAAGTTACAACAAATAAGGTGAGTGAGACAACATCGATATCAAATTTCTGATATTTTTAGAGTGAATTTTTTATTGTGAATAATGCAAAACTTCCTTGACGCCGCGCATAAAATTGTAAAAGAAAATAATTGTAGCGCTCAAAAATGTTCTTATCAATTCTTATATAAAATCTTTCAAAACTGTATTTGTACGAAAAAACCTTAAAACTAAGAAATAAACTTTTAAGAGAAATAAAACTGCTGTTTGAATGGGATTCACTGAATGGAAAATATTAAGCAAGAACAACAATACTGTAGGTATTTTGCAAATAAAACTGGGATGGATCTAGACATTAAAACGTCTCTAATTCAGCGTAAATTGACGTAAGATTAAGGATAGGCAAGTTTTCCTTTGAACACAAGTTGTGCAGTTTCAATCCCAAAACTTGCTATGATTCAGAGCCAATTGTCGTTAGATTAAGAATAGTCAAGTTTTCCTATGAACACATAAAGTGTAGCTTTAAACACAACATTTGCTCTGAATCAGAGCCAATATGTATGTTGCAATTTAAGTAGGGGTGCGAAAAACTTACAACTAGAGTTTGCTTAAAACACAAATTTCGGTTAACATCAATACAAATAGAGGTGCGATTTTTGCAAATAGGGATCAGTAGATTTTTAGGTGTAGGATCGTAGCAAATTTTCTTTGTGTGCAGGCGAGTCCTCACAGACCTCTTGGTTTGGCCGTAAAACACGGCCTCGCAGTCGCGGCACGGCATGGAATTCAGGGTTGATAATGGACAGGGAAGACTACGACAACAAGGTCTTGAACATGATCTCCGACTGCCCTTACAGACTCCTCACCTAGAAAAACGGAAAGCCGCGGAATCCGCTCCCCTCCATGTTGCAAAAAAACTGTTTTTCTTTGAAAGGAGCCATTAGTAAAATTGAAGAATTATCAGAATTTTTGGTTGAAATTAGAATAGAACCAAACTTTGGTAAACTTAATCCTCAGCGACCACTTCAAAAACATTTTTGTAGCTTGATTTCACCGGAATAAAATGAAATGAAACGAAATTTTCGAAACCTGACTCATTAATATAAAATTTGTAAATAATTTTTGTTGCAAAACTTTATTTTTTGTGCTGATTCATGATGTTTTCAATACATGATGTAATAGTTTATAACTTTTCAAACATGATCATGAATTTTTTGTTGAAATTAGAGTAGAACCAAACTTTGGTAAACTTAATCCAAATTTAGATTCAATTCCATACACCATTGGTACCGCTAGTCGATATCCTCCAACGTGGTCGGGGTTTACTTGTTTATGAAGGTCTTCCTTTGCTGCTTTAATAATTTGTTCTGAGCCAGTTGGTCTACTTCCTCCAAAATCAACAAAGAACATTCTTTGCAATAATTCATAGGTCACCAATGTCACACCAAATTGTGGAGAGGAACGAAAAACTCGGGCTGAAAAATAAAGTTAAAATTAAAAATTTTAATATAATGCTAAAATCGTCCATTCTCAGCGTGGCGAACGCACCAAATGTTTCATTTAGTCTTCTAATTTTGGAGGGGTTTTTAACCTACAGCTGCCAATTTGGGCTTAAACTGTCAGCTGGATTTAGAGATACTTGGTTCTTTGTCTTTTTAGTAGAAATTGAGGAAGAATGATTGAAGAAGACATTGGTCGACTTCTCATGATTTTGTACGTCCTCAATATGTATCTCTTTATCATAGTTTTAAATTAGGTGCGTTTCGACAGGCTGACACATTCATTGGCTCTCATTTCTAAACCACTGACGAAGAGCCCTTAAAACTTGCGCACATATTTTTTTTTACTCAAAATGAGAGGGGCTGTGAAAGGATTGATTTTTAGCACCTCCTGGAGAGAATTTATTAACCAAAAGGTCCATTTTCCCTTACAAAATGGGCCTAAAACTTTGAATTTCGGTCATAAAAAACTACTTATGGTAGCTTAATGAAACCAGGCATGAGTGTTGAATCTGGAAAGGTCCTAAAGCTCCTTAAAGTCGGAGATTAGCTAAAGGGTGCATTTTCAAAGATTTCGAAAAGGCCAAACTTTTAGGGCTCCTAGCTCCGTCCCTGTACATGGTAGGGGTCACTTGTGGTACCATGATTTACTAGATTTTGCACAAACTACAACATACTAAGATCGGTAAGGGTAGGTTAAGCGCAACACATCGCCTCGGCGACATAACCTCTCCCTGTCAAGTTAACCCCACGTCCACGTTCGTACCAACTGGGGTATATTCAGCAACGATTGCACGCATACGGGGCTCTGACATGAAGGGCGACTCAGGGCGCCCCAAAACCCTCTCTTATCATCTTAGTATATAGGAGGGCGTAGAAGGAAATGGTCTACGCCTTGGCCCTCCGGTAAATTAGGGGGTTGGGACCGAGGCTTGCAACCTGGTCCCAGAACACAATAGCGCGAGCGAAATGTGAAAAATGCCCCGCAACGAACGGAAGAAGAGAAGAAGAAACCGGACCTTCGATTGGGTGGCTAGGAGGTCGCCCGAGGCTATCGGCAACGAAACGGAAACGGGAAATGGACATGAGAATTGGAACCTGGAACGTAAGGGGTCAGACTTACAGACCAGGAGGACTGATTATGCTGACCAAAGAGCAGATCGACATTGCTGCTATTCAGGAGAGCGGATACAACAAGGACGCCCAGAACACCCGCTACAACGGATACCTGATCCTCCATAGCAGTAGATGTCGAGGACATGTACTTGGCACTGCCTTCCTCGTAGCCAGGCGGATGGAACACCTGGTCTTAGACTTCCGAGCGATCGATGAGCGAATGTGCGTGCTGCGACTGAAAGGCCGCTTCAAGAACATCAGAGGGAGGAAAAGCGTCTGCATAAGCGCAAGAAACGAGAGCTTCAAGACAGGACGCTGCTTGAGCTCGAGAGGCTACAAAGCGCTAACGAGTCCCGCAAGTTCTACAAGAACATCAACCACCAACGGAGAGGCTTCAACCCCAGGCTGAACATCTCTAGAGTGGTGGACGGTACCCTGCTCACCACGAAACAGGATGTTCTTGGACATTTTAGGGAGCATTTCAACGGCCTCTATAACGGGAGTCTGGAGGCCGGTGACAACGATGTCTCTCACTTGAACGACGACGGTCGTGAAGTGGCCACTCCAACACGAGAAGAAGTCTCGGCGGCCCTCTCCTCACTCAAAAACAACAAAGCCCCTGGCCCGGATAACATCGCAGCAGAACTGCTGAAGCAGTGTGGTGAGGAGGTGGCAAACGTGCTGTACCAACTAGTTCGGAATATCTGGCGTGAAGAGTCGCTGCCCAGAGAGCTGCTCGAGGGGGCCATTGTACCTCTGCATAAGAAGGGCGATAAACTGGACTGCGAAAACTACCGCGGGATTGCTCTGCTCAACGCGGCGTACAAAGTTTTCGCAAAAGTACTCTACAATCGACTAGTGGCACGCGCCGAGACAGTCATTGGGGAATATCAATGCGGATTCAGACGTGATCGCTCAACAACAGATCAGATCTTCAACCTACGTCTGATTGTGCAAAGAGGCAGTGAGTTTCAAGTCCAGACGCAACATCTATTCATTTGCTTCAAACAGGCTTATGACAGGGCCAGACGTAGAGAGTTGTTTGTTGCGATGAAGGAGCAGGGCTTTGAAACGAAATTGATTCGATTGGTGAAAGCGACACTTGATAGTACCACTCGTCGTGTCAAATTGCAGAACAACGTATCCGATACTTTTGCAGTCAGAGAGGGACTGAGGCAGGTCGACGCCCTTTCATGTCTGCTCTTCAACCTCGCCCTTGAGATGGCCTTTAGATGTGCAGGCATCTCAACCAGTAGAAAACTACTCAACGGGCTGGTACAGATTCTGGGCTTTGCAGATGATCTGGACATAGCCGTTCGGACAAAATCTGTAGTATCGGATACTTTCACCAATCTCAAGACACAGGCAGACCCCAATAAAACTAAATGACGATGAGGCTTCGTCAAAATCAACCGATGAAAACAAAAATGTTTGCCTCTCGGAGCGACATAGGAACTGACGACTTCATTCACTCAAACCCTGTAACTCTTCAACGGATTGACTTAAAAGGCTGAACATAATTTTGAAAACTATTGAAATTTTAACTGCATTGAAAAATTTTAAACATCAATTCTAAAATATCGACCTTCAGTTTTGCACTTAAATGACCACTAGATCCGTCATTTTACATTCAAGGGGATATGTTTCTCGATAAATATTTCTCAATTTGTCATTTTGCGTGACCATTCTAAGTTTTAGCCAATTCTGCTGAAATAAATAAGCTCACGTATGGGAACCTATTAAATTTAGGTCAAAAACCGGTTTCTAGCATCCTTAAATCCCTACTCCTCCTCAGAAAAGAGTCAGACAAATACAAATGAGTACTTTTTGAAAGGTTTTAAAATTGTCTACAAAACCTACTAAAGATTATTTTTTGGAACTAACAAAAATAAAGTAATCACCGAATTATGATTTTGCGAAGTCAAAGTAAGCGACGAATAATGTGTCCTAAGTCCCCCCTTAATTTGACATTTTACATAACTATTCTGTATTTTAGCTCAATTGGAGCAACTAAAACTTTCCCCTCTTTGGTGCCCCCTCACCCCACCCCCTTAAGAAATAGGGACAAACATGTGTTCTATGATTTGCTAGATTTGACACGATGTATAAAATATCCAAAATTCAGCTCAATCGGACCAAGTATATGGATTTTTCATACAACGAGAAAACCCCCCTATTTACCCCCCATGCAGTTTTTCGGAAGTACCAAAGTCTTTCGCTTACCCTCCAGACCATACATGACATCATGGAAAAAGCTCTTGTAGTTTCGGAGCCTTTGCGACTCAGACGGAAAGACGGATGGACGATTGGACGGGAGACGGACAAATCGCACACATATGTGAATTTTTTTGAATTGAATTGAAGAACGAAAATGTTCTAAAAATGGACTAAATTTTTGATTTCCCTTCAATGATTATGCCGGGTTATCATTTCCATAGCCCAAATTTCAGTTCAAAGTTAAAATTTTTGACGATTTTTATTGCTGCTTCACTTTGAACATTTTTCAGAAATCACTTATTGTGGGAGAACTTTTTTTATACCTTAACTAAGTCGCATTTTCAAAATGTATGGTTGTCAGAAAAATATTTTACTGGAAAATTTTTGAAAATGCACTAAAAATCCTTTAAGTCGATAAAACCTAAAGTCTGATTAACTTGTGCTGATGGAACGAAACCAAAAACGCTTATGAAGTGTGTGTGACACCTCCTTTTAGAGAAAAATATCAAACGTCGGGTGGCAAAAAAATTGATTGTACCTGTTGTTCCTTTCCAAAAAGCTTTAAACCCTTCTTCTGCATAGATTTTCCTTGCTGCATCCAGCACTCCACTATACGTTGTTTGACCACTTCTCGCAACAACTTGTAATCTTGTTTTTATAACATCGGCAGGAGTAACTAATGAAGCTGCAGGTATCCCAGCAATTGCTCCCGAAACGAGTAGAGACAAAGGATGATTATACCTAGATGAAAAATTTCGTTGAAATTGACTTTTTAATTATGTAAAAGCTTAAAAGGTCGAAAGTTCTATAGATAAAGTTTTCGCCAAAAGTAAACTGCTTTGTAAGCAGGCGTAGGTTAAACTGAGAGAAGAAGATCATGCAGCTCCCGAAGACCCATCTTGAAAGAGTCAAGAATTCTTCAGTATCGCCCCCACTTTATTTTACCGTGCGCGCCATATTAGCCGTATTCTTGTCTTGCACCAAGAAAACAGTTGAGCAGAACCTCTCGATTGCAAGTACCTTTCTCTACCAATTAGGCTACCTCTGGCCCCTTGTAAGCAAGAGTTCAGAATATCTGGTTATGATTTTTATTAATTTAGAAGAATTTTCATTCTTGTAACTCACCCATTTTCATCAGCAAAACGTTTTTTTGTGTGTGCGTATGCGGGAAAATAAATGGCTGAAAAAGGAATGTCACGCAAGAAACAAGCACGGGCTCCTTTATACAATCCAAAAAATCCTAGATCTTTTACAACCGACCATGCGCGGATCTTAGACCCACCAGCGATTTCACCCGCCACTTGCAAACGAATCTTTACGATCTCAAGAGGATTAGTAAAAACAACTTGTGATCCACCGGCACATCCTCCTGCAAGCATTTCAGCCCAAAGCTCCATGTTTCCAGCAGAATCGCTCAACTTGTCTCGAACTAAATCATTAACGGTAAGCTTGATGGCTTTTTCGGGAGCAACTCCTAAAAGTTGAGGCACTAATCCTCTATAAAGTCCAACAAAGCCTTCGTGTCGGATAACTTTTTTGCAACAATCCCACGAATTTCTATAAGCCACCTCTCCAATAAACGATCCAGTGCGTTGGTTTTGCATCCTTGTCTTCACTAAATCGATAGGATAAACAGCGGTAGCTCCAACAGCTGAAATTCGTAAACAAAAATTTATTTACTAATTAATAATGCAGCTTAATCAAAATTCAAATTCATTATTTCTTATTCTAATACACCCAAAGACAACTAGAATACAGCTGAAACACCCAGATCGCAAAAGTTAGGAAGTTTAATTGAACAAGTGGTTTTAATTGGGTACCGCTGAACTCTCCTTAAAAATCTGAAAATGTTAATATGTGGACTTTTTCCTTCAGACCTACCGTTCCCGAGATATTGGTCCTTAAAGTTGGACTTTTGGGTATCCTCTGTGGGAGGTAGGGTTTTTCATATCTGTTTAACAGAAACAGTATAACAGCTGTTTTTTTTGAAAAACAGCATTACAGAAAACAGCTGTTATTTTCGAGCTGATTTTCTGTTATTATAAAATTCCATTTTCAAGGAATTTCCTTGTGTATTTGGTACATATGGAATATGATCATTCAATAACGAAAATTAATTTTTGTCAGCAATTTTTTTCTAAAAAAGTAAAACCGTGACTGTAAAAGATTTAAAAGTGAGGAAATAATGTTTAATTTACGATATTTTCCTAAATTATGTTGTATTTAAACTCATATAAATGTCTAACATCTGGAATTTACTAAAAAGCGTAAAAACCCGCAAACAAAAGAGGTTGGGAGGTTTAACTCTTTGCTCTCAATAAAACCAACACCTACTGATGTTGAAAGGGTGTTTTCTGTCTGCACCAATTTATGTACAAAAATTAGGTCGCGACTTTCAGATAATTCAATTCAAGCTTTGATATTTTTAAAATACTGTTATAAAATTAAAAAAATATAAAATACCTACCTACCTACTTGGTAAAATAAAATTCGTACTAAAAAAAACCTTTAATTTTGCATATTTTAGGGAAAATTTCAGTAAATATTAAAAAAACAAAACAGCTGTTAACAGTTGTTTTTAAAACACTGTTAACAGAAACAGCTGTTTTTTTAAAACCCTGTTTTTGAAAAACCCTAGTGGGAGGGGTCAACTTTGAACGACCATATTTTTTTTGTAGTTTGTGTGGGCCCTTTGAAAAAGTATAGCTGAGAGGGAAAAATGTAAAATTCCATTTAAAAAAATTCTTGAATTTTCTTTAAAAATTTGTTGTCAGATTTCCATTAATTTTATAAAGTTTTGTATATGAGTTCAATCATTAAAATTGGACTTCTGGTTTTAAAGAAACACTCAAAATTTTAGGACCATTTTTTCATTCATATGATATCGAATTTTCAAAGTAACCTCTATTGCTGAAACGATAGACGCTGAGGAACTTAGTTTTGAACCTGACCATATGTTCTAACTTTCATTTCAACTGAAACATATCACTATTTAAAAGTTCAAGCACCATTCTGAAAATCACCCAATTTCATACACAAAATCCGATTTTATCGAGAAGTGCACTCGATTGAAAGAAACACTTTGTGTATTATCTATGCTTCGTGTGGGTAAAGCCAAGTTTTAAAAGACTTATTTTTTATGTAGGTTTCGGCTTTTAAGCCATCCTCAGCATCTATAATGTATTATTAACATAACATTTTTCTAAGACTCAATACAATTTACTATTTGAAATAGAAGTAGAATTTAGAAAATTTTTCGAGTGAAGAGGCAGTTAGAGGTTTATGATATCTCAATTTTGACAACACTTTGTACCTCAGAAACCTTGACTTGACTTCCACATAAAATATGTACTAGATAGCATAAATACTAGCGGCAAAGCTTCATATAAAACGTAGCTATGTATTACCTCCCGCAATTGATCCAAGTGTGAAACGATAAGCACTCTCCAGTAGTTGAATAACAAAACCTCTATCAGCAGGACTGTCAACAGCTTTCAAATCAGTTACTCTTGGAGTGGTCACGTTTTTGATGTAATGCTCAGGAGCAATGTTGCTTAAATCTTTGTAAACAATACGTCTGTAAAAGACATATTTTTTTATGATTAATATGTTTAATATGTATGTATGTATGTATGTCAGTACGCACTACAAGCTAGTAATAGATAATATATGCAAAAGATTAGCTCTAATTTGTACTCCTTTCAATTAGGCAAGACATGTAGATTTTATGAAGGTCATTGGTTTCGAAACACATAAAAACTATTCGATTAATAAATTCAACTAGGAGAAGACCCCTTGCTAGCACTTGTTTCGCTCGCCGCTCCGCACCTCGCTTCGCACGGCTCGCCAACCCCCCATTTTTCCTACGCCAAAATCTGGTGGCACAACGCGCCAATTTTATAAGATTTTATGACATTTAAGATAAGATTGTTCTGAGAGTCAAAGGTCACGGAGGTCCCGAAGGTCCTATTGTGACCCATCTTGACAGAGTCAAGAGTTCCTCAGTAGCGCCCCCCATCTTATACTGCCGTACGCGCCATAGCAGTCGCATTCTTGGCTTGCACCAAGAACACAGTTGAGCAGAAGTTGCCTCGGCCGAGTTTCGAACGTACGACCTCTCGATCGCAAGTCCGTTACTCTACCGATTAGGCTACCTCTGCCCCCTTATGACATTTAATACGCCACCAGGGGCTCCAATGCGCTTCTTGCTTGCTCCGCAAGGCTAGCCAATCCCCACCCCCTTTTTGTTAACTACTTTTCTTAAACAACCCAAATTTATGAGTTTTCTTATTGATTAAATAAGAAATTTTACATATGATCACAGACTACTTAAGTACCTAGACACCCAGATCGCAAGAGTATGTAAATTTTGTTCGAAAAGTGGATTAACTTGGGTACCGTCGGACTCTCCTTAAAAAATGTAAAAACGTTAATATGTGGTTTTTTTCCCTCAGATCTACCGTTCTCGAGATATTAGCCTTCAAAGTTGGACCCTTTTGGCATCCTCTGTGGGAGGGGTCAACTTCGACCGACCATAACTAGCTTATAATTCAATTTTTCAGGCTAATTTTTTTTATGTAGTCTGTGTCAACTATGGCTTATTAAAAAAGTATAGCTTTGAGGTAGAAATCTAAAATTCCATTGAAAAAATTTTTTTTGGAATTTTTACCAATAATTCATCTTTCTCATAAAATAGCGTAGAGTTGCTGCGTTACAATGAGCTGGACTCTAGTATTTTATGTAGATATTAATCAAGGTATCCGAGGTACAAAGGGTTTTTCTCGATCTAGTGCACTTCTCGAGAAAATTGGGGTTATGTGTGTGCTTTATGAAATGTCAATGAAAGTGAAATTTCTTTCAATTAGTTATCGACCTAAAATTGATTCAATGAACTTAATTTCACTATATGAGATGCATTATACAGTTTTTACAGCGTACAGTGTGTTAAATAAAGCCTCACAATTGTGGTAAACGGTCACGAAAAAATCGTATTAAATATGAGGTGCTCCCAAATATGAAATAACATATATCCCCTAGCTTAACTTTAGGCGTTCCTATTACTGAAGCTGGTGTCAAAAAAGCGACCGTTCAGCCAAAACAGGTGACTATAAAGTAAACTGGGTGCCCTAGATCTGAAATAGGCGCCCCATAGATAAAACAGGCATTGATAAAACAGGCTCATAGATGAAACAGAAATAAAACAAGTACCTCTTAAGCTCAGCTATACATACACCTTAGGGATAAACTGTGCGGCCCAATATAGCTTGGCTAATCGCCCCACATTTAAACCAGTCACACCCAGAGCTCGGCTAGGCAACCCAGTGATAAAACTAGACTGAAACTAGGCGCCCCCAATGCAAAGGGGCACCTAAAGAACTCACCCAGGCGCCCTCAAAACTAAAACAAACGCCCTAAATCGAAAAATAAGACTTCTGAACTGGGAAAAATCATAAAAGCTTGGCGCCAAAGAAGCCCCATTTTAGTCAAAAACAATTAGTAATTTATTCAATCGTCAGGCGCCTTCGTTGAGGTTCAACATACCCTAAATACGCTCCTGTATTTTGTAGTATTTTAAGTACCTCTGCCCCCATAGATCCTGCATATTTTTGATACAGTTGCGAGAGGTGGATTCTTATTTACGAGTTGTTTTGCGTGTGAGGAGCGAAGCGAGTATCGAAAATATTCATTTTTGTATTTTAATTTGTTTTAAATGGAGACTGGAGACAATGGCCTAAAATCCACCACTAAATACGATTGGAAAACATTTATACTTCACACTATAATAAAAGCTGTTAATCACTTCAAAGTTTACCTACCCAGATTGCTGTATGGCGTTTGTTATTTGGAAAAGAATATCCACTTCAAGAGGAGTAATTTGACTAAGAATTCTGGATGAATGCAAGAGCTCATCTTTAGAAATAGGTTCGTTTCTGTTTCCGTTTGTTGCGTTTAAATATATGCGTTTAATCAATTCCATGTTATTAAGCAAGTAGTTGAAGGCCATGAAGTAAGGAAAACTGACTTTTCTTCCTTCTGTTACCTAAAATACAATAAAAAGGACGTAATGTAAGAAAAAGAATATTTTAGAAAAAAAATTAAGAGAAACTGCCAAGTGCAAAATAGATCTTAGAAAAGTCTAACTGCATTGAATTTTAACAGTTTTGGCTAAACATCCTACTGACTTTTTCAATCTGCGTTATAAGTTTTGTTACATATCGTAATGCTAACACTAGTCAACAAAATTTTGGTTTGTTTTTTCTGGAGCTGCCCATTGTTCTATGTCTACTAATTAGTCCAAAAAATCTTTTCATGAGGAGTGAATTTGTTCAGGGACTCCGTATTTTGTACTAAGTCTTTGTGAAAAAAAATTTCTTCGTCTAAAATTTACCGTATAGTCTCGCGCTCGAATATACATCTTAATTTTTTACGTGCAGATTTGTTATTGTTCACGGGTTATACGCAAACGTGAAAATTTCAAAAATTACATGTTCACGTTCATCTGTGCCCACGACGAAGAAAAAATCTTCTCGAGACCAGCAGAGGAGGCAGAGGGAGCCTAATCGGTAGGGAAACCGACTTGCGATCGAGAGGTTTTGCTCAACTGTGTTCTTGGTGCAAGCCAAAAAAGCGACTGCTATTATGCGTACGGAAAAATAAAGTTAGGGGCGCTACTGAGGAATTCTCGGCCCTGTCAAGATGGGTCACAATGGGATCATCGAGACCTGCGTGACTTAAGGCATTTTCAATGTTGACATTATTGAGCCAAATCAGTCAAATTTTCTGATTTTCGACCCCCTCAAAGCCGCCATCTTGGAAGCTAGGTATATTACGGGATGTGATACCCTTGAATCGTCCGTTTTTGAGGTTTTGAGTTGGGGTTTTTGAGAGGTCTCCCTCAACTTTTTAAGACGCTTCAGATGGTGCTCAAATTTTGACCCCGGAAGCTCCTGGTGAGGAGCTAGAGGTCTTTTTCGGGGGATTTCGGGGGTCAAGAGATAGGAAAATTTAATTTTTTTTTTAATATTTCAAATTTGAGGCCGAATACATCCGAAAAGAGGCTCTGGTCAAGAAAATCAGATTTTCCCCAAGTTTCCCGAAGACCCAAGTTTCAGAGCTGAAACTTGGGTAAATGTTAGATGAAATTAAATTCAGCCAAATATCCTTCTACATTAAGGCTCTATGACCTGTGGGATCGAAGTCAGGGGTCCAATAAGTTTCTGCAGTGACGGAATTCGGGACAACATATTTTCACTTCGACCCAACTTTTGCAACAAAGCGAATTGAAAATGCACTCAAATGCGTTCGTCCCCGACTAAGCTTTAAACATGTTTTATTTAACACCTCAAGAAAAAATTATACTGGGACATTTCATGCGTCTTAGAGGCATGTTAGCTTGGGGGTTTAGTTTAAGAGGGGTTCGACCTAATCTCAGGAGAAGGGAGTTGTTGCCCAGATGTATGTAAAACACAACTTTTCTTTACCATATATGATGCGATCATACACGCATACGCAGATTAATATAGTAAACAACTGAACTTTTAGATCTCAGGTGTAAGGAACTCATGGGTAGGGGTAAACATTTGTTAAACTCTTTGAAAGAAAAATTTTTTAAGGGGGGACTAAAGACACATTATTCGTCGCCTACTTTGACCTCAAATAATATTACGGTGATTATTTTAATTTTTGGGGTTCGAAAAAATTCGACTCCAGGTCCTGAAACCTGTTTTAAACGCTTCTCCGGGATCCCAAACCATGTCGTTAACTTTTTTCCGCATCAAAATCGATGCAGAAATAGCTTAAACATTTAGGTCATTAGGTATTAATTATATTTAGGTCAAAAACCGATTTCTAGCATCCTAAAATCCCTATTCCTCCTCAGAAAGGGTCAGACAAATACAAATGAGCACTTTCAGAAAAGTTTTAAATTGTCTACAAAACAGAGACGTAACCAGGGGGGGCCAGGCCAAGTAACCCAAAACTTGCAGAAACGTGTAAATCCGCATTAATCCTGAAATGAGGGGGTGGGGGGTAGAGTGAGGGAGGGCAACGTAGGAGCTTTGGTTAGATTTGAAAGAGGCAACATTTAAGCCACTTCAAACTTTCGAAAACCTAGCGACTTTGTTTGCTGAGTGCTAATCTCTCTTGCTCATTTTGCTCTTAGAATTTGAATTTACACAGTAAGTTGAAAACATGTTTAAAGCTTAGTCGGGGACGAACGCATTTGAGTGCATTTTCAACTCGCTTTGTTATAAAAAAATGGGTCGAAGTGAAAATATTTTGTCCCTGACTTCGATCCCACAGGTCATAGAGCCTTAATGTAGAAGGATATTTTGCTGAATTTAATTTCATCTAACATTTACCCAAGTTTCAGCTCAATTGGATTTAAAAAGTTTTCGCTTCATACTAACTTTGGGAGCCCTTAACTTTACACTCTTTAGTCATAGAGACTTACTGTGGAACTGTTTTTTGCTGGATTGTCCACCATCTAACAGTTTACAAAGTTTCAGCTCAATCGGTTGAATTTGAAATTTTGCTTCTCTGTTCGCCAGGGGAAATCTTGGGTTGCCACCTATTGACCCCCAGAGTCCGTTATTTTACATTTTTGAGACCATAACTGGAAACAAAAGTTGCTTATTTTGTCATATTACATGACCATTCTGAATTTCAGCTCAATCGGAGCAACTAAATTTTTCCCCCTTTGAAGGCCTCTCACCCACCCCCTTAAGTGATAGGGGCCAACATGTGTTCTATGATTTACTAGATTTGACACGATGTATAACATATCCAAAATTCAGCTCAATCCGACGAAGTATATGGAACTTTCATACAACGGGAAAACCCCCTTAATTACCCCCCAGGCAGTTTTTCGGAAACACCAAATCATTTGGGCCACCCTCTAGACCATACATGACATCATGCAAAAAACTACAGGTCTCTAGCTCTTGTAGTTTCGGAGCCTTTGCGACTCGGACAGACGGACGGACGGACGGACAAATCGGACACATAAGTGCATTTTTTTCAAAATTGATGAAAATGCACTAAAAACATGTTTAAAGCTTAGTCGGGGACGAACGCATTTGGGTGCATTTTCAATTCGCTTTGTTGCAAAATTTGAGTCCAAGTGAAATGTGTTGTCGAGAATTCCGTCACAGCAGAAACTTATTGGACCCCTGACTTTGATCCCACAGGCCATAGAGCCCTAATGTAGAAGGATATTTTACTAAATTTAGTGTCATTTGCCCAAGTTTCAGTTCGATTAGAGTTACAAAATTTTTGCCTCATACAAACTTTGGGAGCTCACAGCTCCTCATTCTTAGGTCATAGAGACTTACTGTAGAACATTTTTTTGCTGAATTTAATACTATCTAACAGTTGCCAAAGTTTTAGCTCGATCGGTTGAATTTGAAATTTTGCCCTACTGTTCGCCAAGGGGAAGTCTTGGGTGGCCACTTATTGACCCCCAGAGTCCGTTATTTTACATTTTTGAGACCATGACTCGAAACAAAAGTTGCTTATTTTGTCATTTTACATGACCATTCTAAATTTCAGCTCAATCGGAGCAACTAAATTTTTCCCCCCTTCGGAGGCCTCTCACCCCACCCCCTTAAGTGATAGGGGCAAACAAGTGTTCTATGATTTGCTAGATTTGATGCAATATATAACATATCCAAAATTCAGCTCAATCGGACGAAGTATATGGAACTTTCATACAACGGGAAAACCCCCTTAATTACCCCCCAGGCAGTTTTTCGGAAAAACCAAAACCTTTCGCCCCCCCTCCAGACCACACCTGACATGATGCAAAAAACCGCAGGTCTCTAGCTCTTGTAGTTTCGGAGCCTTTGCGACTCGGACGGACGGACGGACGGACGGACATATCGGACACATAAGTGCATTTTTTTCAAAATTGATGAAAATGCACTAAAAACAGAATTTCCAAAAAAGTATTCTGAAAATGCACTAGGGGTATACGTTCCCTTCCTGCTTTGTGTATTTTTTTATAATTTAAATTTTTAATCTTAGAGACGAGGGCAACATTTGATTATTTCACTTGAGTGGGGCAACATAAATCCATCAGTGCCCCCGCGAATTATAATCCTGGTTCCGTCTCTGGTACAAAAGCTACTAATGAGACATTCGAAAACAATCGTGGAACTGAGATTTTGGGCCAAACCCGAGACACCCATTTTACCAAAATCTAATTATTCATATTATAGCTATTTTTGCATCGATTTTGATGCGGAAAAAAGCTAATGGCATGATTTGGGATCCCATAGAAGCGTGTAAGACAGGTTCCAGTAGGGTTTCTGTTCGAATGGAAACATTCGAATGAAATTTATACGAATACGAAAAATTTTTTGGAAAAATTATTTGTTTCACATTCGTGAAAAAACATTCGAATGTTTTAAAAACATTCGAATGTTTAAATGAATGGAAAAACATTCGAATGTCTAAATGATTGGCAAAACATTCGAATGTTTTTATATGGGACAAAACCCCTGGGAACCCCCCCCCCCCCCTGTATAAATGGTTCATAAACCGATAGCGATTAAATTTTTCTCAGTGTATAAAACATATCTAACAATACTTACAATAATCAAGTTCTCACGAAGCGTTTTGGTAAGTAAATGTTTTTTTACATTAACCATTATGTCCTGAAAGTCTTTGGCAGAGATGAATCCACTTCCAGAAGGATCTTTGCTTTTAAATGCTTCAATGGCACACTCCTCGTGAAAATCGTGAAGAAACTGGCTGAATTCTTGGTAGTTGATTACTCGTTGCTTATCCTAACGGACAAAAAATTATTGAGAAAGTGAAAACTGGTTAGAAAAAAATGCTTACAAGCAATAATGTCTTTCAATTATTTGTCAGGTCCTATATTTGACAAAAAATTTTTTATTTGTCATATACTTAATCATTGTAAACTTTAACTCAAACTATACGTTTAAATCAAACTATAGATCAAGGGTATGACAGAGAGTCACGCAGGTCCCGAACGTCCTTTTGTGACACAAACAAAGCAACTAAAATTATTCCAAAGCCAAAAAGAATTTTTAAAATATGTATGCGAAATATTTTACTGGAAAATTAAGAAAAATAAAAAAGTACTCGAAGTCGACGCAAAATCTAAATGCGAATTCAAGAACTGACTGAAAAAACATGTTTAAAACTTAGTCGGGGACGAACGCATTTAAGTGTCATTTTCTGTCCGCCTTCGTAGCAAAAGTTAAGAAAAGAAAATATATATTTCCCTAAACTCCATAACTGCAGAAACGTACAGGACTCCTAGTAGCTCCGAACCCTTTTGCTCGAGTTTCAAAATGTTTTCTGAATGAATGAATGAATGTGAAATTCACACTTTTGTTTGCCAGTGAGTCTTTTGTTTTCACTAATTGACCCCCAGGTCCGTTATTTTTGATTTTCTAAACAATTTTGAGTTGTAAAATATGCTTAGTTTACCATTTAACATGACCATTCTGAATTTTAGCTAAATCGAAGTAACTAAAATTTTCCCGCTGTAACGTATTGAGTAGGCAATAGAATTCTTCGTTACAAGTGATTACATGAAGCAGCCATTAGAACTTGGACCTTCAAGCAATTAACTTGTGTTCCTATAACCTGAATAAATAACTTTCATTTTATAATTAACACAGTGTGTTAATATACTTCAACTGACGACGAGTGATAAACATGTTTGAAGCTTAGTCGGAGACGAACGCATTTGGGTGCATTTTCAATTCGCTTTGTTGCAAAATTTGGGTCGAAGTGAAAATATTTTATTCCCAATTCCGTCACTGCAGAAACTTATTGGACCCCTGACTTTGATCCTACAGGTCATAGAGCCTTAAGGCAGGAGGATATATTACTCAATTTAATGTCATCTAACATTTGCTCAAGTTTAAGCTCAATTGGAGTCAGACAATTTTCGCTTCATACTAACTTTGGGAGGCCTCAGCTCCTCACTCTTTGGTCATAGAGACTTACTGTGGAATTGTTTTTTCCTAGATTTAATACTATCTAACAGTTGCCAAAGTTTCAGCTCAATCAGTTGAATTTGAAATTTTGCTTCCCTGTTCGCCAGGGGAAATCTTGGGTTGCCACCTATTAACCCCCAGAGTCCGTTATTTTACATTTTTGAGACCATAACTGGAAACAAAAGTTGCTTATTTTGTCATATTACATGACCATTCTGAATTTCAGCTCAATCGGAGCAACTAAATTTTTCCCCCTTTGAAGGCCTCTCACCCACCCCCTTAAGTGATAGGGGCCAACATATGTTCTATGATTTGCTAGATTTGACACGATGTATAACATATCCAAAATTCAGCTCAATCGAACGAAGTATATGAAACTTTCATACAACGGGAAAACCCCCTTAATTACCCCCAGGCAGTTTTCCGGAAAAACCAAAACAATTCGTCCACCCTCCAATGATCTGGACATCATGACAACATGCAAAAAACCGCAGGTCTCTAGCTCTTGTAGTTTCGGACCCTTTGCGACTCAGACGGACGGACAGACGGACGGATAGACAGACGGACAGACGGACATATCGGACACATAAGTACATTTTTTTTCAAAATTGATGAAAATGCACTAAAAAATCAGAAATGATCCTGAAAGAAGAGCAGATCGTGAGTTAACTCACAGGAGCAGTAACTTAGCGTAATAATTAAAGAAACTTGCATAAATGCTAAGTCAAGCACATTTTTTTCAAAAATAAAAAATAATAATGTCCATGGGTACTATTTTATTGCTTATACAACAACTGATTTTGGCTACAACTAGGGCTACTAATTTTTTATGCGTATTACTAAAGGCTTATGATAACAAAAATAGGATTCGTCTATAAATGTTTCTATCAAAGTGTGACTTATATTAGAATATCTTCCAGGGCTCCAACGGGGCCTAGAGCATGGAATTTTTTTTCTTTTTTTATATGGAGCAGGCAAATCAATGATGCGAAATATTTTACTGGAAAATTAAGAAAAATAAAAAAGTTCTCAAAGTCGACGCAAAACTTAAATGCGAAGTCGCCGAGTAAGACGGATGTGTGTGAATAGTGCTCTGAATTATATCTTGAAAAATGAAGTTAGGCAGCCGGAAGTCCGTTATTTGTTGTGGATACGTGAGATTTTGGTCGCCTTAGTTTCGCAATTTAATCGCATATTTCCAGTTTTTTCAGGCCTGGAAATGGCTTGAAGTGGTGAATGAGTAGGCCTCCCACCACAGTGAAGTGAATATAAGTGTCCAAGAGTGAAAATAGGGCTTTGAAAAGGCTAAGGCAGATCGAGCGCACTGACGCGGCTCTCTCATCATATGAGTGACGTCATCATCACACTCATAATCAGCTCAACGTTTGCAATACCCACTAAGTAGTCGTATCGTTGGAGAGTTTCGGGCGACTTAAATGTCTTTCTCGGCTCTTTGGAGGCTAGCGACTTAGTGGCGCAACGTTTGGAGGCGGTGTTGAGATTTGGATGTGGGAGAGATGGTTATTCCTCTCCAAAACCACTCCAAAGGAAAAAAAAAGGTTCTTTCCCAGGTAAGAAGGGATTGGGCTAGGGGAACCGGACAGGCGTGCTCCTGACGGGCTTTGGAGCTTTCTGGAGGTACGCTTGATTGAGAGCAGACGGAGCCATCACATCGTCTGCTCGAGGCTTCGTAGTCAATCAGGATGAGCTGTTAGGACTCTCTAAATCCTGAATTTTGACGTGAGGCATTGGAAGGCCTGGATGTGGGAGTCTGCTTAATCGACACCCACTGGGCAGGTGCTGGAGATATTGCAGTTGACTCCTCCGACCTCGGGGTCTCCGGAGGTCTTGGAACCTTCAGACACTAGACTCTGGTGCACTGAAGGCACGGTCGCGTACCTCTGGTACGCCGAAGGTCCTTCCCATTCACCAAATGGGAAGCGTTTGTCCTCAGCAATGGGCATTTTGTCCCCAGAAATGGGCGTTCAGATATCTATAACATTTTCTTGATTTCCTAATCGGAGCTCAACGTAGGTCATTCGAAGGTCATAAAATCAGCCGGCATCGGCACTCTCTATTACACATCGTAGTCTGCTTTATCTCTCTGAGCATCAATTTTGCACCTTTTACACACTAGTACCGCGCGGCAAATTCATTTCTCCGCTATTCCCACACTCAACGTCAGCGCACGGAGAACCTACAACGATCTCTCAACAACACATCACTTCTCTTCTGCCCATCGGCCTACAGACGATTACTTTTAATCGAGTTATTGAGAAAGTAAGTTACTGTGAAAATTATACTAAAAACAACATGAAAGGAGGCAAAGGAAAGTATCAAGGAAATAGCAAGGAGAGGAGGCGTGATTCTCGCTTGCAGGCTGTTGTCTCGCGTGCCGTGCTTCTGGACCCGCTGAATGACTCGATCTCCGAGTTCAGCCTGGAATCCAGATCGTTGCCGCAAGTCACTGTGGATCAGGCTGCAATGGATCAAGGCATCTTTGTTGAGCTAGGAGCCAACCAGCAAGTGTTCCTCCTGGATGAGAATGCTTGATGAGCCACACTTGAGAATTTAGGTTACTCTGAAATAAACTTTGCAATATGCTTCAGCCTCTAACCTTCATTCGGCGGAGGAACTCGGGGCGATGTCTTGGGAGACCGAGATTGTAGACCACCTGGAAGCAAGCCACATGGTCGACGGAAGTAACTTGGACGAAACCGGCCTTAATAGAACCCCACAAAATGGTAAGATTTTCCTGATTAACATATTTGGTATGATATTTACAGAGAGGAAGAAAATGAGGACTTCCTACTTATGTCGCCCAGAGGTTCAGAGTTCGACCGTAATGTCACTAGGCTTTCTTATACGAATACGAATGTGAATGCGAATGTTTTACACGAATGTGAATGAATATTTCACCCAAATTATTCGTTTATATTCGTATTTCACATTCGTGAGAACATTCGAATGTTTAAATGAATGGAAAAACATTCGAATGTTAAACGAATGGCAAAACATTCGAATGTTAAACAAATGGCAAAACATTCGAATGTTAAACGAATGGCAAAACATTCGAATGTCTAAATGAATGGCAAAACATTCGGATGTTTTGTTCTATTAAAAACATTAGAATGTTACACGATTCAAAAACGTTCTTCATTCTTCAGAAACATTTTTGTGTCCGTCTGTATGTATGTTTAGTATTGAGTTGGGGCTTTAGCCCCGTAGCTCCCAAACGGGGGCTCCGATCCCAAAATGGTCTTCGGGAGGTCCCCTCAACTTTTTAAGGCGTAGTCTGTGGAAAATCTAGCAAATCATGGCAGCAAATGTATCCCCTATCATGTGCAGGGATGGAGCTAGGAACCTTCAAAGTTTGGTCTTGTTAACATCTTTGAAAATGCACCCTTAAGCTTAATCTCCGATTTTGCTTTTTATATTTTTTTTTATTGCATACAACCAATGAAATATGAGTATATTTACCTTTCCAAAATATAACTGCACAAATGGACCATCTAATTTAAAAGCAATTTTGGAATATAGCTCTGTTTTTTCGATAACTTCAACAAATTCCGCTGAAATAAAAATGTATTTGAAAAAACTTTTCAGGGGTTATTTTTGAATTTCACTTGGGTCTCCCATTTAAAGGAACATAATGGACTTTTGACAATTGAGAAAGAAGTTCAAGTGACAATACACAACATAACCTGAATAAAGTTTTCTCAGATGTTCCAAAAATAGAAAACATTTTTTTTCGCTTTCTAAATTCAATATGGTCTACAAAATTCATATTGCTTCCAAGGTTAACGTAGAGTTTTTAGCATAGCTACTTCAGCTTCTTACGTGGAAGTGCATGATCAAGAAAATATTTAATTTATAATCATACTTACAGAAGCTAACAGCCCCGTTCCCATTGGTGTCAAAAAGCTGAAACGCAGTTTTGTAAAGTGCATCTGGTGCACACAAAATGCCTTCAAATGTTTGAAACTCCTCAAACGATATGTGTCCATCCTTGTTTGAATCAGCTATACATGCTAAATATTTCACCGATTCCTGGAATTATGAAAATATAATGACTTTGGCGCCAAAAAAGCTGACCTTAAAATTGAAAAAGTTGACCTTATAAATTGTTTCGAAAAATGAAGAAATTTATCGTACAGGTGCATGAAGCACCACACCCCAAGTACAAGTACACCATAAAAAGTTTACCTTAAAAAAATCTTTTCATAAAGTTGACCCAAAATTTGAACTTGAATAATTACAACGTATTTATAATCCCTCAGTATTTTCCAAAATAATTCATTCGTTGTCAAACGTTTTGGCTCAACTAGAAACTGATAGATTGAAAAACCATTTTTTGATGAATCTGATTAAACAACTTAAGACATTTTCTTTCATTAAGAGGTTCAAAAACTAACGGAAAATATTAATTTAATTAAGGTAATATGATAGAATAATTCAAAATTTTCAATGCCAAGTGAGAATCTTTAGTGAGTGTTATTTGAAGTTTTACTTGCCAAAAATTCTCAAAAGTATATAAAAAGCAAAATCGGAGATTAAGCTTAAGGGTGCATTTTCAAAGATTTCCAGAGGCCGAACTTTGAGGGCTCCTAAGTAGCTCCATCCCTGTACATAATAGAGGATACATGTGGTAACATAAATTGCTAGATTTGACACATACTACAACATACTAAAGTTTCAGCTCAATCGGATGTAAAATGAGGAGTTTTCATACAAACGTACAACACCCCCCATTCCCCCCCCCCAGAGGGGGTAGGGGTCTAAAACTATTAGTCTGCACCCTTACAGACCAGGCCCTATACGATGCAAAAAACCGCAGCTCTCTAGCTCTTCTCGAGTTATAAAATTTCGGACAGACAGACGGCAAAGCGGCCACAATAGTGCATTTTTTGCAAAATGCTGAAAATGCACTAAAAAAATGAATATTTGCACTTAAAAGACCCCTAGCTCCATCATTTTTCATATTAGAGGATACGTTTCTCGGTTAATATTTCTCAATTTGTCATTTGCGTGACCATTCTGAGTTTTTAGCCAATTCTGATGAAATAAATATATTTACCTAGCTCACGTATGGGAACTCTTTTTCACCACTCAAATAAGAATTTTCTAGTCATATTTAAGCACCAAGGGATACAGACGAAGCAGAATCTACAAGTCGAGCGTGGTACGGTCAGCACCTGAATTACAGGCCCAATTCATGGGGACTGACGATGGGGCAAGGAGCATTTGGATAGTGATGAGCAGCCGAATGGCCAGAAGAAATAAAGCATAGGCTGCGGGTTCAGTCCTCTTTAAGGGATGCCAATTGTGACGGCTCAACGGCTCCAGCGGAGTTCAAAAGAGAGCAAATGGCTGCCGTTGAATCGTTCGCTAGCTCGATGCTGATAAGCGAGGACCAGAACACCGGTCTCGCTCTCTTGTTCACCGACCTTTGAGTCGAGCAGTCGCGTTTTTGTACTCTTAAATATTCGTTTAATGCTCAATCGTACTTGGTGTTCCAAAAGGCCCTTCCACGAGTGGTACTGGGAAAATCCAAATGGTCATACATGTTTAAAGCTTAGTGGGGGACGAACGCATTTGAGTGCATTTTCAATTCGGCCTTGTTACAAAAATTGCATCAAAATGAAATTTTTACGGGGCAGAGGTAGCCTAATTGGTAGAGTAACGGACTTGCGATCGATAGGTCGTATGTTCGATACTCAGCCGAGGCAACTTCTGCTCAACTGTGTTCTTGGTGCAAGCCAAGATTGCGACTGCTATGGCGCCTACGGCAGTATAAGATGGGGGGCGCTACTGAGGAACTCTTGACTCTGTCAAGATGGGTCACAATAGGACCTCCGTGACCTTTGACTCCCAGTACAATCTATCCATCTAAATTTGTACGTTCTTCGTTACAACAGAAATTTAGTGGACCCCTAACTTCGATACCACAGGTCATAGAGCCTAACTTTAGAAATTTGTTTTTGCTAAAAATAATGTCATCTTACATTTACTCGAGTTTCAACTATATTGGAGCTAAAAATTTTCCCCCATACAAGCTTTGGAGGCTCTCAGCTCTGCACCCTGAGGTCATAGGGACTTACTGTAGAGCTATTTTTTGCTGGATTTAATGTCATCTAACAGTTTCCAAAATTTAGTTCAATCGGTGGAATTTTAAACTTTGCCCTTTTGTTCGCCAGGGAAAGTCTTGGGTTGCCTCTTATTGACTACCCAGACCATGATTTAAAGCAAAAGTTGTTTATTTTGTCATTTTACATGACAGTTCTGAATTTCAGCTCAATCGGAGCAACTAAAATTTCCCCCCTTTGGTGCCCCTTCACCCCACCGCCTTAAGTGATAGTGGTAACATGTGTTCCATGATTTTCTAGATTTGACACGATGTATAACATATCCAAAATTCAGCTCAATCGGACTAAATATATGGAACTTTCATACAACGGAAAAACCCCCTTAATTACCCCAAGGCAGTTTTTCGGATAAACCAAGGCCTTTTGCCCACCCTCCAGAACAAATTTTACGACATGCAAAAACTGCAGTTTTCTGGCTCTTGTAGTTTCGGAGCCTTTGTGACTCAGACGGACAGACGGACAAATCGGACACATGTGAATTTTTTTCAAAATGATGAAATTTCACAAAAAATCTATGCACTGGATACCTACAATATTTGCCCTTCCCAAAATTTTTAAAATGCACCCCCCTCCACCCCCTCCCCATAAGCTTTATCATCGAATTTGTATGATTTGATTTAATTAAATTTAATGTGATTTATTTTTTTTTTATTGAGGATATCCAAGGTTATTGGTAGTAGCTCTTTTACTTATCATTTTACTAGTAATTTTCGAATTGCAGTCCAATTGGAAAAAAAAATTCTCCCATACAAATTTGAGAGCCCTGTGATCCGTCCTTATACATGAAAGGGGTCATATGAGGTACCATGATTTCCTAGATTTTGCACAAACTACAACACACTTAAATGTCAGCTCAACCGTATGTAATATAAGGAGTTTTCATAAAAACAAACCCCATTCCCCTTCCAGAGAGAATGGAGGTCTAAAATTGTTGGCCTGCACCTCACGGATAATTCCTGACACGATGCAAAAGACTGAAGTTCTCTAGCTTTTCTGTTTCGCAATTTTCGCAAAATGCTGAAAATGCACTAAAAATTGGGTTCTTATTAGGAAATCGAAAATAGCCACATTGTAAGGTTTGTAGAGAATATTTTAAGGATTTCATATTGACTCTTGAAAAAAATATAGCACTTCTTATTCAACGACGGCAGCTCTTCATGTTTGAGAGAAGTGAAATAGGAAGAGGGGGAAGATTCCTAAAATTTCTGCGGTGGATCTTCCTTAATAAATTTTATAAGGTAAAATGGTGTACAACATTTAGCTCAATTGGATAGAGTCTTTCATACAACAAGTTTACTCTCTAACTCTCCCCTAGAGAAAAAGAGAGTCTAAGATTTCCAGCGTGCATCCCAACGAATCATGCCTTAACATATATATTTAAAGCAAGAAACCGCAGCTCCCTGGCTCTTCTGGAGTTATAAGGTTTAGAACAGACAGACATTCGGACGGACAGACGGTCAAAGCAGATGCTATAGTGCATTTTTTCTATATTTGAGGGAAAATGAACTTTAAAGAACTTAAGAATGGCAATGGAGTAAGATGTACATACTTATATATATTTTTTTTACAAAATTTTTTATCTTACTTGATTAAAATTTTCATTTTGAAAGAGACCAAGAAATTTTCGCACAAAGTCATCACTGGTCATGTACTTTTCCCCTGCTTTATCGATCGAGGCATACTTGTTGAATATATCCTTGAGTTTTGCCGTTGAAGCTCGCTTTAGATGTGATTTTCCCTGAAATAAATCAACACAAATTATACGATAGTATTGTATCACAGAAGAATGAACTACATCTAAACTAAGTACATTTACTTTTATTTATGTTCTGTATATATGAGAAAATTATAAACTTAAACTTGACAATAGAGATAAAAATACTTTTTTATCTCTATTAACTTGACTCATGAGATGTGACTTATATTTTGATAACTTTCGTACCAGCTCGAGAAGGGTTTTGATTTTCAAGAACGTATTACATAACATGCATTATATTTTTGCTGAGGTTCATATCTTTATGCATATGTTTTGACTGTTTCTCACCTCCATTACTGCAGTCATCGAAAAGATTTAATTTTTTTAGTTTAAGTTTCACGAGCAGATAAAACAAATAAGAAACTACTAATAACGTTTGAACTTTGCTGAAATCCAAAACAAACTACTTTTTCGTACTCAGCTCATTCTTTTTTTCAAAATGAGCAATTTTTCTCAATCTATTTTCGTCCCCACGTGAGATATATCTTGGAAAAAAATTAAAAATCTATTTTGGTTAAGCGTTGAACCCGGCAACCATACGACCCGGCTCTTTTTTTTTTAACCGAATGAGATTTTTAAGGTATACTTTAAAATGCCTCGTTTAATATACAAGTAAACAAGTTACGTAACAATTGATAAGGCTTCTAGATTTCAAGCAAATAAGCCAGCAAATACTGAATTTTGATACAATAAAGCAAGTAATTCAGAACTTAACCTTTGATTTTTGTTAAGCAAAAAATTTACACAGTGTGCCGAGTGATAATTTATGTATTTTGTAAATGGCTATTTGAATTTGCGTTGAGTTTCACCTTACAAGAAGCTGAAACAGCATCACCGTTTTTTTTGTACTTTTTCTGTTTCTAATAAGTGTAAATAGTTTGTGACTAAATTTTATACCTCCATACAATGTACAATCTGAAGGTCAAAGATAGTCATTTTTGAGTAGTCTTTGAGTAGAAAAAGGGCAATTACGGAAGGTTACTATTCAGTTAGATTCAAGAAAAGATCCTAGCATTGTATTTCTTCTTCACTTAAACTCAAATGGATTTGATAATGAAAATGGAAATGTAATGAAACATGACCTTTCTACATAATCCACATACTCATGTACGTAAGGCACTCAAATAAATAATATACATATACAACTACGTCAACATCAATATGTACAAAATAACACAAAACGCGGCGGTATTGTATGGCATATACGTCAAAACTTTATTCTGTTTAGTAGGTACATTTTCATAATTCGAAAAATATGCACTTATCTGTCGGATTTGTTCTTTGTCCCTCTGTCCGTCCGTGTGAATCGCAGTCTTCAAAATTAGAAGAGCTAGAGACCCTGGATTAGAATCCCCCTGGACAGACCCTAGACAGAAAAATACGCTAATTTTGCCCCATTCTAGCTTCACTCATTCACTAATAAAACACTAGTGAATGTACCTAGCGAGCTAAATTTTTGTGTGTATGCTCACAATAAGTTGTTCTTTTGAAAAATAGCACTCAACAACCCTTAAATGCTTCGAATGGCTCAGAAAAAAATAAATATCGAAAAAAATGACCCCCTCAAAAAGTGTCCAAGTGGTCTAACTCGACCAAAACAGCAGCTAAGAGGCTGAAAACTTGCAGGCTATCTCAAATTCAAATGTAGATCACGATTTGACACCCGCCGCGACAGTCAGAAGGCTTATTTCGCTATAGGACATCTGGACAGAATTTCGAGAGCTTCTGGACAGCCTGGACAAATGCTCTAGCTCAGCCATTTTGAGAGCTACGGACCTGGGAGGGGTATCAAAAGAAGCGTCTTGACGAGGGCTACAACAATCACTTCACGCCGTGGCTCTAGCTCTTAAGGGGGCAGAGCTAGAGCCAGTTGGACATTTTGTCCAGGACCATTTTGTCCAAGTATGTGAATCGGCCTTAAGTCATCTCAAAAAATTTTAATTTAGATCTTTTTAGATTAGTACTTTAAATCCATTTTCGACGAAAAGAGAATTGACATAGCTTGTATTCAGGACCCTTTGACCGATTTTAATTCAATTAAATGTCGGAAATATTCTTTTCAGAGGTGACGGCACCTCAAAACCAAGATCCTGTATACTTTTTCTTAAAAGTATTTTGCACACCTCATTGCTGCCTCAATTGACGTGATGATTTCGGGTGTAACGCAAAAACTGATTGATTGCTCTGTATATCTATCTCTATATCTAGACCCTTCAGGGTGGTCCTGAAGGGTCTAGATATAGAGATATAATACCCCCACAACTTGAGGGGATTTTGACTAAATGCAGGTCAGAAAATCGACAGTTGATTTACTGCTGTACATATCGTATGAGATAAATTGCCACAAGAAACGCTGTCTTCACAAATTAAGATTTAATTGCGTAAGCGAGTCCTTAGCTTTACTAGTGGATACGTCACTCAGTTCCTTAAAAGTCCCAGGAAAACGACGAAAAGGACGACTCAAACGATGTGGGCTATAGTCTGGTCATTCGTACCACAATCGCATGAAGGTGATTCTGCTGCCTTCCAACGGGCTAAATGATGATTATTGCGTCCATGACCAGTTCTCAGACGGTTCAACAGAACCCACTTTTTTCGAGGAAGATCAAAACCTCCTTGAGCAATGGTCGAACCGTTTATCAGTTCGTAGTTGAAAATAGCAGCGTCATCCCAAGAAGTCTTCCAAGATTGTATTAGATTGAAATCCAAAAGTTCTTGTTGTAAATGTTGAATAGGTTCACGCGATTTCAGTCTTGCTGGGGAAAACTCAGAGAGAAGCGAGTTGTCATAGGAAATTGCACTGCAGATCAACTTGGAAGTATAGTCTTTTCTTTTCAAATCAGGAGGCGCAATTTCTGAAAGAACAGAAAGCCAGAGCAGAGGGGTCGAAGAAATACAACCAGAAATAATACGCAACACCTTGTTTAGTTCAGTATCCAGCAGGTGCGTATGGTAGCTATTCCTCCAGATAGGGCAGCAATATTCGCAGTAGAACAAACAAGGCTCAGGGAAGCTATGCGAAGAGTCTGAGTTTTCGAATCAAGTTTCCTCTTGTTTTGACCTTAGCAGAAAGTTTTTAGATGATTTTTATAACTCAGCGTACGATCTAGATGAATACCATGGTAACGAGGAAATTTATTGAAAGGCAACTTACATCCATCACAGGACTTACACTGACTCCTTGTTGTTGAGATGAAATGCTGACACTTCAGTTTTTGACGCATTTGATTTCAAACGCCAAAGCTTGTAGTGATTGAAGAGAGATTCTACATCTTTCTTCAAAACGATTTCAGCTTCCTCAAAGTTCCTTGATTAAAACGCAACCACCTTGTGACTCCAACGCTCATGACACTAGTTGGGGTGACAAGAAGATAGACAAGAGAGGTGAGAGACTATTGAATTTTATTTTTCGCAATGACATGAACATGCTGAATGAAGGGTGTCAACCTACATTTATCAGAACCGTCACTAAAGGGAATGGAGTTGAACTTCCTTACCCCAGATTTCAAGAATCTGTTATAGATTTGACGGTGACTTCTGCATTTATTCGCGAGAAGATTAGAAACTTGAAAATTTCCGGTAAAGTTACGTTATCTGACCACAAGTTGATAACATTTAACGTGAAAAATCTCTAGTATCAAACTAAAACTAACAGGAACCCTAGAAAAACAAAACAGGAGGTTTTTATCCACAACGTGAAAGCTGAAAAGGCCAAAGGAATGCACTTGGGCAATTTCAAACAAAAGTGAAAACTTTTGAACCTTTGGATTTTTGATTTCGATGAAACTTTGCAAATTTGTTCAGTTTTGAAAAATAAAATTTTCTGCGTTTTTAGTTTTTTAAAATTCCATCTTGTTTGCCCTTGAGGTCACCTTGAAAATGCAAAATAATCGAAAATTTGTGGTTTTTTGCCCTCACATTTGGATTTGTTTCTCCCGAACCACTGAACCGATTTCAATAAGTGACTACTTTTTAGAAACTGCATTAAATTCCAAACAAACTGAGGATAAAAAAAGTTTTTTCCAAAATATATCTTCATATACATATATCAAAAACAATATTTATTTTTTGAATATCAAATAACGGTATTTTTCGAAAAATCTCAAAATTTGTTATTTTGTGTCTTATTTGAGGAAAAACATTCACACAAAATTTCATGAATTTTCAGATCTTGGTTTTTGAGATATGGGAGAATATCACCCTTTATGCTGAGAAATTTATTTTTCTGTGGATGCCTATCAAGGGATTTTTGCTCTCAGTAAATTTAACACATGCAGGGCTCAAAATGTATCTCCACAGAAAAATAAATTTCTTAGTTTAGAAGCAAGATAGAAAACTAAAACAACTTTTAATCTCTTACCCTAAAACTAAGTTTTAATCCAAACAAAAATTGAGGCCCCTAAGTCTTCCGGAGCTTGAGCTAGGTGCTCCTGAAAATGCTCAGTTTTGCCCCAAATCACCCTTTTAAGTGCATATTTGAGTACAAACAAAGGGGTGCATTACAAAAGTTTCCTCATAAACGTTAAAATTTAACATGACTTGTTGAGTTTTGAAGGTTTTTGGCTCAAAAAAAAACATAACTCAAAAATCGAAAAATTTTTGTATGGAGAAATATGGACTTTCACCCTTTATTCTCCCAGAATTCTTTCAGAACTCAAAACAGGAAAATTAGTTTAGAAAATGAATCGATCAAGCTGAAACTCAATCGGGGTTGCTCACAAGGTGGAGTCTCATCACCTCTATTATCGTCTCTAGTCGTGGACGATCTATTGGTTGACTTGAAAAAAGCAAATTTATTTGCCCAAAGTTTTTCTGATAACTTTGTGATACTAACTCATTCTCACTTTGACGGCCCTAGGACGTATACCAAAGAGAAAAGATACAATGGAACAATCAGAAGGATGAAAAATGCCAAAACAAATTTGGTTATATTTACAAAAACCAGGACAAAAACCTAAATTTTTCAACAAAGAACTGAAATCGTCCATTCTCGCTGGCGCTATTGCAAAACCAAAATTTTCAAACTGCTCAAAGGGTGCCAAATAATACTTTTTCACAACAAGCGAAGTCCTAAGGTTTCGAAAATGATACGATAAGCCGGGGTTTCTAGCGTATGGTAATATACTTTACTGCCTAAGTCACGAAAAAAAAAATTTGCTCGAATAATTTCAATTTTAATTTCTTGATTTCACTCTTAGTTGTTATTCAATCTCAAAACTCAGTTCTATGAAATTTAGAGGAGGTCAACAAGTCTCAAAATATGCGTCGTTAGTCATGCTCCCCCTTTTGGTTTCTGGTTTACAATAGGGGTCAAGATCTGGTGCGTGCGTAACGCTAGAAAATAGAAAAGTTTATCTACTGGCTTCACCTTGACAGTTAGGCTTCCCTAAAGGCACACAAGCTTTAGAGTTTTAAGTTTCCTGAAAAATTGGTCTTGGGTGTTTTCGTCGTAACTGGTCAAGAAGTACCCCAAAAAGTGCCTTCAAATAGTGTGCGTGCGTAACGCTTTTTTCGTTAGCTGTTTCGTGCTACTCTAGAACACTCAAGATTGAAAAGTTTGGTCATTCGCAAAATTGTATGCCTCAGTAAAACTAACTAAAGATGAGACTTTGTCAAAATCAACCGATAAAAAAAATTTTTTTTGCCTTTCGGAGAGACATAGGAGCTGAGGACTTCACTCACTTAAAACCCTATTACTCTTCAACGGATTGACTGAAAAGGCTCATTGAACACATTTTTGAAAATTTAAGAAATTTTAAAGAGTTAGATGACTGATAAACTCGACATTTAAAGTCCTAACCGCAATGACAAATTTTGAACATCAATTCTGAAACATGATTAAAGCTTAGTCGGGGACGAACGCATTTGAGTGCATTTTCAATTCGCTTTGTTGCAAAAGTTGGTCGAAGTAAAAATGTTTTGTCCCGAATTCCGTCACTGCGAAAACTTAGTGGACCCCTGACTTCGATTCTACAGGCCATAGAGCCTTAATGTAGAAGGATATTTTACTAAATTTTATGTCATCTAACATTTGCCCAAGTTTAAACTCAATTGGAGTTACAAAATTTTCGCCTCATACTAACTTTGGGAGCTCATAGCTCCTCACCCTTAGGTAAAAGAGGCTTACTGTTGGAACTGTTTTTTGCTGGATATAATGCTATCTAACAGTTTCCAAAGTTTCAGCTCAATCGATTGAATTTGAAATTTTGCCCTACTGTTCGCCAGGGGAAGTCTTGGGTGGCCACTTATTGACCCCAAGAGTCCGTTATTTTACATTTTTGAGACCATAATCCAAAACAAAAGTTGCTTATTTTGTGATTTTACATGACCATTCTGAATTTCAGCTCAATCGGAGCAACTAAATTTTTCCCCCCTTCGAAAGCCTCTCACCCCACCCCCTTAAGTGATAGGGGCATACATGTGTTCTATGATTTGCTAGAAATAACATGATGTATAACATATCCAAAATTCAGCTTAATCGAATGAAGTATATGGAACTTTCATACAACGGAAAAACCCCCTTAATTACCCCCCAGGCAGTTTTTCGGAAAAACCAAATCGTTTCGCCCACCCTCCAGGCCATACATGACATCATGCAAAAAACCGCAGGTCTCTAGCTCTTGTAATTTCGGAGCCTTTGCGACTCAGACGGACAGACAGACAGACGGACAGACGGACATATCGGACACATAAGTGCATTTTTTTCAAAATTGATGAAAATGCACTAAAAATCCCGAAGATGTCAATTTTGAAAATTCATTTTTCCTAACCGGATAAAGCTTCATTGACCAAAAAATTTTCAACAATCTGTAAAAATAGTGAAATTTTAGTTTACAACTTGAAAATTCAGGGTCTGTTAGTGGTCTTGTGTACCATAAGTCTAGGGTACCGTAAAACATGTTTAAAGCTTAGTCGGGGACGAATGCATTTGAGTGAATTTTTAATTTGCTTTTTTGCAAAAGTTAGGTCCAACTGAGCAATGACCCAGCTCCGCTCTGGAAAATAAGTTCGTGGCCATCCCATATTTCCAAGACTCTTTCCACAAACTAAGGGACATACTGAGAGAAGTCGAAAAAAAGCAGTTGGAAAAGCAGCTCAATCAGGGAGAAGATTTTTCTCGCAACTGAAGGACGAAATTTTGGAGAATTTCAAATCAGAGGTCTGCTAAAAAATTGACTGGAACTGTGGAAAAACTTACATTGGGCAAACTAAACAGTTTTTGGAAGCCCGTTTCTCTCAGCACCAGAGAGGACATTCAGCCCTCTCCGCTCATTTAACAGCCGAAAACTGCAACATCGAGTTCGGGAAAATGGAGATCCTCTGATCCGAACCACGACAGAAAGTCCGTGAAGTCAAAGAAGCGATTTACTTCAAAAAGCACAACACAATCAACACCCAGCACGACAACCTAATCACGTGGTCGTCTTGAATTTAAATTTGGATTGCTTCTTATCTTGACTCTCACAGAACTTAACTGTTTTCAATGTTATTAATTCTTGACAATTTTTACAAGCCATTTTTGTCTCCTGTTTTTTGAAAGTTTTTGACAATTTCTCTTTTTAAAAATATTTTTTACCTTAAAAAATAGGATGATACAGGTAATAATTAAAATTTTAACTGAAAAAGTAACTGTGGAGTTAATAAATATACATCGAAAACTAATGAAGAAGATTTTATCGTAACGGCAATCAAAGAAAATTTGAATATCGTGACGTCACACTAAAGCCGCTTCCACACATGCAGGAATTTTCCTAGGAAAATTTGCTAGGAATTCGATTTTCTCGAAAACGGCCGCTTGAATCGCCCTAAAACCTTTGGAACCGGATTCTTCTCGACGACGTTTCAGAACGATTCGAGCGGCCGTTTTCGTGAAAATCGAATTCCTAGCAAATTTTCCGTGGAAAAAAATTCCGACGTGGAGTTCAATGTCAAAATGGTGTTGAAATTAATAACAAACTCCGAAAATCGGACCTTTTCGCTCTTTTTCAGGGTCCAGGAGCAGAGAAAAGCACCGAAGAGTGAAGGAGGAGCAGCCAGAAGCAGGATAAAGTGGAGCAGGAGCAGCAGGAAGAAGGAAAATAGTCACAAATCGAGAGGCTTGAGGTGCCCGGCTTGATTTATCAACCGGCAGGGCCCTCACAGCCCCTCTTTTAGTGTCTAGGAAGTCAAATGAGGACCCAGGAGCAAACAAAGTGATTTTAGACCAAATCAAGACATTTCATAACCAAATTCTGCACAGCAAAGACTCAGGAACTCTATGAAGAATATGCAGGACAGAAATCGATGCTAAATTTTAATAGAGGACAAAAACATACGCTAGCATGAAAGCAACCTATTACCTGGTTTTCAATCCTTTTCAGTAATTTTTTTGGAGTCTAAAGAAAAGCTTACAGTTCAAATAACCTTAAAAAATTTACTTAAAATCATGATTTAGCAAGTCATCTGGATATACGTCAAGAAAACTCAATTTTGCAGAAAGTCGGAACATTGATGTAAAATATTTCGATCCGAAATTGTTGGGGAAACCAATTGTTACTCGCGTTTAACAACCACAATCATAAGCCAACATAATGACTAAACTTTACCTCCATTCATTAATTGAGAAGAGCTGGAGCTCATTTCAAAGCCAAAGAGTCATATTCGTTCTCTAAGAGCATTTACCTACTCATATACCAAAACTTCGTCCCATCGAAAAGTATCCGGCTATTTTCAACCTAAATCTACTGAGAGGCTTCAGGCCTTCAAAAAAATATGAAATATCTAGAAAGAAAATGAAAAAGTGTAGCTCACAGGTCGTACTGTACTCCGTCGTAGGAGGGTCGGAACAAAAGGTTTTTTGAGGTCCAAAACAGAAATTTTTGAATCTTTCTCAGATTGAAGTGGATAATTGAAATGGTATTTTTCTTAACAGGCTTAAGGTATCTTCAACTCAAAAAATTATAGTATGATGTATATAATCAAAATTGAAAATCTGACGGCCTAAAATCTGTGTAAAAGTTATTTCGTGAACATACCTTACGTCCTCTATGATTGCGGCAAAAGGGAACTTTTTTTGCGGCCGCTCATTCCAAAAAAAAATTGCAAACAACCAAGTGGACAACATACCACCGATACACATGAGTGAAAAATATAAATTCTTGGAAATAGCTGCAAGTCACAAAATATATCAAAACCACTTACTCACCTGACATCATGCTATTTAGAATATTGTTCGCCCAAAATGGTTATATATGATGTACAAAGTGGCCTTTTCTTTCCTCTAAATTGCATGTAATGTGTCTCTTGATCCCGTGAAGAGTCCCTGTTAACTATCATAGACCATACATATGTTTAAATGAAATCACCCCTACGTCCTCCTTTGGCGAGACAGAGGGGTGAAATAGGGTATATATCTAAATATAGGTTTTTATAATAAAAATGGCTAAAATATATATACATATATAGACATGTATATAAGTGTATATAAAATATATCTGTAGGTCAAATTATTGTTTTGCTATATTCATTAAAGAAACCTAAAGGCGATTGTGAAAGAATCAAGTATCCCAAAAAACCAGTTATCTAATTACTCAAGTGATATGAATTGTTTTACACATCATGTCTGGGAACTATCCAGTATCTATGGCCTATAAACCTCAACATATATCAGTAGTTTTGCATGATAATTTAATTTGCAAAAATGATCAATTGACCCATCGTAAAAGATTCCGACGGGTAAGTAAGGTTTTATTGTTTCATAGCACAAAAAAAGCTATAAATGCATACTAAAATGCACAAAAAATGCTGAAAAATGTTTTAAAACATGCACGAAAAATACGTATAAATTTGCAAAATAACGAAAAATTTTTAGTAAACATACACCGAAAAATTGCACGTTTGTTCTGAATAGCTTATTTCTCGTTTATTAAGAGGAGACTAAAGACACATTCTTCGTCGCCTACTTTGACCTCGCGCTCCATATTTCGGTGATCTTATAAGCGCATGCGGCTTTATTCGAATACAAGTCCCTGCGTGCTTATATTCGAATAAAGGCGCCTGCGCCAGCATGCGACGAAAGACAGAAGAAACCGGTCTTTGACCTAAATATAATACCTAAACATTTTAGCTATTTCTGCATCGATTTTGATGCGGAAAAAAGCTAGGTTATAAGACAGGTTCCAGGCCCCTGGAATCGAATTTTTTGAACCGAAAAAATTAAATAATCACCGAAATATGGTTTCGCAAGGTCAAAGTAGGCGACGAATAATGTGTCTTTAGTCACCCCTTAATTCAAGTTTACAGCAAGAATTTTTTAATGTCTAAATGCTCGAATGTACAATTTCGCTGTCTACAAAAAATACCAATTTATTTTATGAGAACGCCCGCTTGACGTCAATTGATGTAACCGGGGCGAATTAAGAGCATATAATATGGGTATCTCGTCAGTTTTTTTTAGGTTTTGAGTTGGGGTTTTAGCCTCGTAGCTTCCAAACAAGGGCTCTGATCTCAAAATGGTTTATGGGAGGTCCCCTCAACTTTTTGAGACGCTTAAGATGGTGCTCAAAATTCGACCCCGGAAGCTCCTGGTGAGGAGCTAGTGGGCTTTTTCGGCCAATTTTGGGGGGTCCAGGCATAGGAAACATTTTTCAGATATTTTTTGTTGAAAATTCCAACTTTGAGGCCGAATCCTTTAAGGCCGCAAAAATTGACAAGGCAAGGATATCATGTAGGGTTTAAAGGCTACTACGTCAGATAGTGTTAGTTAATCGATGTATTCATTTCCGTTTGTTGGTAAATTTTTCTTTGCCAAATGTTGTTGATGCTTTTTAAAATCTCAAATCCTGTGTTTCGAGATGTAATGCGGCAAAACTTCTCGAGATGATCAGAATTATCAACTTAAGCTGTTTCACTTACTTCTTCTCCGGCACTACAACCAATTTTTGGTCTTGGCCGAGTCAAGAATCCGATTCCAGTCGGTACGGTCCTGTGCTCTCCTTTGCCAGTTCCCGACATTCAGGGTACGTAGGTCCTGTTGTACCCCGTCAATCCAGCGGTTCTTGGGGCGTCCCACGCCACGACGCCCCACTGGATCATTCGCAAAGAGTGCTTTGGGGGCTCGACCTTCTTCCATCCGCGCAAGGTGGCCTGCCCATCGTAGTCTTTGCGTCTTGACGGTAGCAATTATGTCTGCGTCACCAAAGTCCCTCCGCAACTCGAAATTATACCTGCGGCGCCATCTGTCTCCCTCCTTCCTCGGTCCAAAGATGGTTCGGAGGACCTTGTTCTCGAAGGAGCGCAGCTGCTGTTCATCACTGCGTCGCATCGGCCATGACTCGCATCCGTAGATCAGCACTGGCCTGATGATGGTCTTGTAGATGGCGCACTTTGTCTTATTCGACAGCAGTTTCGAGCGCAGTATCCGTTGGAGGCCAAAATAGCACCGGTTTGCGGCCATGACGCGGCGCTTGATCTCTGCTGAGTTATCACCATCAGCGCGGACTAGCGCCCCCAGGTACACAAACTCGTTGACTATCTCGAACCTTTGGCCTCCAATCTCCACGACATCTCCTGTCGGGCCCGGGACTTGGTTGCTACTCGTCCTCATGTACTTGGTCTTATCCAAGTTGATGACGAGGCCGAGCCGCTCAGCCTCGTCTCTCAACCTGGTGAAAGTATCGGAAACCTCTGAGTGACGCCTTCTCACGATGTCCAGATCATCCGCAAAGCCCAGTCATCTGAGTGGCCAGCGTCCTCGCTGTTTGGATGCCCGCGCGTCTCATGGCACCCTCCAAAACCACGTTGAAGAGGAGGCAGGACAGCGCGTCGCCCTGTCTGAGCCCCTCACGAGTTTCAAAAGGTTCCGATAGGTCATTCTGCACTCTGACCCGACACTTAGTACCATCCAGTGTCGCTTTCACCAGTCGTATAAGTTTAGTCTCAAAGCCCAGCTCCTTTATGACTTCGTACAGTTTGGTCCTGTCGTAGGCTTGTTTGAAGTCGATGAATAGGTGGGGTGTCTGGACTTAGAATTTTCTGCCTTTCTGCATGATCAGACGTAGATTAAAAATCTGGTAGGTTGTCGATCTATTCCGTCTGAACCCGCACTGATACTCCCCGATCAAAGTCTCTGCATGAGGGAGCAGCCTGTTGTAGAGTACACGCGCAAATACCTTGTAGGCTGCGTCCAAGAGGCAGATGCCTCGATAATTGGCGCACTCCAGTTTATCTCCCTTTTTGTGGATGGGGATCAGCGATCCCTCCACCCACTCCTCAGGGAGCATTTCTCGCTCCCAGGCTTGCTGTATAACCTCATGCACGGCTCCAGCCAATTGAAAGAAATTTCACTTTCATTGAAATTTCATAAATCACACACTTAATCCCAATTTTCTCGAGAAGTGCACTAGATCGAGAAAAACCCTTTGTACCTCAGATACCTTGACTTAACTTCTACATAAAATACTAGAGCCCAGCTCATTGTAACGCAGCGGCTCTACGCTATTTTATGAAAAAAGTGAATTTTTGGTAAAAATTCAAAATTTTTTTTTTAATGGAATTATAGATTTCTACCCCAAAGCTATACTTTTTTAATAAGTCATAGTCCACACAGACTACATAAAAAAAATTAGCCCGAAAGCTTGAATTATAAGCTAGTTATGGTTGTTCGAAGTTGACCCCTCCCACAGAGGATGCCAAAAAGTCCAACTTTAGGAACATTTCCACTTGTGACTTCCATGACCACAAAAAGCAATTTTGTCATCAAAAAACCACAAATTAGATGGAAACGCTCATGACAGTGGATTTTTCATTCCACAGTTTTAATGTCGTGGTATGAAATTGACTTGGTAGTGGAAACGCAAATTGGTTTCTCGCCCAGTCAATTTCATTCCACACGAATATTTGTTGACGTCGGTTCGAAAATCTCAATCGCTTGGTTTAAAATTGACTTGACTTTGCTTGTAAGTGGAAATGCAAGTAGGACGTCAATTTTTAACCAACAAAACGAGGTCATCAAAAAACCAAGATTTACTGACTAGTCAGTTTATTGACTTGGCTTGTTGACACAAGTGGAAACGCTCGCGTCAATGGTTATTTAATTCCACATTTTTAATTCTTTGGAATGAAATTGACTTGCAAGTGGAAACGCACAAGTCAACATTGACTAGTCAATTTTAAGCCAAAAAGCAAGTTTTAGTACAGATTTCGTTACCACTTGCAGCGCGTGGAATCAAATTGACTCGGGTTGTTCACATATAATTTTTCTCAAATTGAGCTCTGCTGCAGTGTTCAAATAGCTTGTTTTCCTTGAAAAAGCATATGAACGTCCCCGACTTTCATATGCTTTATGTAAAATGAGGAAAATATGTAAATTGAATTGATTTAGAGATGCTCAATATTAATGAAATACTGAGCTAATAAAATATTAAATTATTTTCAATAAATTCAAATATTCAGTAAAACTAAATGCTAAGTTTTTAGATATTTTTTTAAAAACATGAGCCTGGCGCGAGCACGGCAAATCTCAATTTCGTTGAGAATTGCGAAAGGTCGCTGAGAAAGCGACCTGTAGCTCCGGTCTCCGATGGAATATCTCGGAGATCGGGCTCATTTTAAATAGAACTGAGCTCGACTCAGGTTAAAAAAAACTTTGTAGACTCGTGCCAGGCTCAGAAAAATATAATGAGCCTGGCGCGAGCACGGCAAATCTCAATTTCATTGAGAATTGCGAAAGGTCGCTGAGAAAGCGACCTGTAGCTCCGGTCTCCGATGGAATATCTCGGAGATCGGGCTCATTTTAAATAGAACTGAGCTCGACTCAGGTTAAAAAAAACTTTGCAGACTCGTGCCAGGCTCAGAAAAATATAATGAGCCTGGCGCGAGCACGGCAAATCTCAATTTCATTGAGAATTGCGAAAGGTCGCTGAGAAAGCGACCTGTAGCTCCGGTCTCCGATGGAATATCTCGGAGATCGGGCTCATTTTAAATAAAGCTGAGCTCGACTCAGGTTAAAAAACACTTTTCAGACTCGAGTCAGGCTCAGGAAATTGTTTTGAAAATTTCTTAAGTATTGATCCGTGCGAGTACTAAAAATTCAGCCCAAATTTTAGATCAAAAATTGTTTTAGCTCAATATTTGCGCTAAAGCAATTTTTTTACTGACGGGAACGTTTATCACTAGTGGAAATGATCACGTCAACGAATTGATAATGTGGCAATTTGATACCACTGTCATGTCCTCAAGTGGAAACGCAGGCGTCAATTTTTGACCAAATCTGAGTGCAAGTGGAAACGCTCATGTCAACGTTGACTTGATATTTCGATGTGCATCAATTTGATTCCACTGTCATGGGCTCAAGTGGAAACGCTCACGTCAATTTTTGACCAAAACCTTGCACAAGTGGAAACGCTCAAGTCAACGTTGACTTCTAAATTTTATTATCGGTGTAGAAAAGCCAACCAGGTGCGACTTTACTGACTTAAGTGGAAACGCTACACGTCAATAAAAAGCCAAAAAGATTTTTAGATTTTTATTGACGTGGTCATGGAAGTCACAAGTGGAAATGTTCCTTTTGGAGGCCAATATCCCGAGAACGGTAGGTCTGAGGGAAAAAGTTACCATATTAAGGTTTTCACATTTCCAAAGTAGATTCCGACGGTACCCGACTTAATCCATTTTACGAACAAAATTTACATACTTTTGGGATCTGGGTGTCTAGGTACTTTAGTAGTCTGTGGACGGTAGCCATGACTTTTGATAATCGATGTTCTTGATTTCGGGCTGCTTTTTTCTTAAAAAGCACTGAACCTAGAAAAATTTCCATCATCTTATACGAAAGGAAAAAAAATCTAGAATGAGTTTTCAAGAAAACTTTTTTATTTTTTACCTGAGCTCAGCTAGAGGGGGCTAAATTTTTTAATTTGTTTTTGTCGAAACGGCTAGCTGCAGCTCAAAAATCTTTTTTTATTTGGAAAGAGCGTGAATTTAGCCGGTTTTTTCCTCGAAGGACCAAATGATGATGAAACTGTAACAGGATAATTCCAATTAAATTAAAGTCCTAAAAAGAGTCAAAATAAAAGGCTGGCACAGTTCTAAAAAATATTAAAAAATTAAAGAAAACTTGCATAAATGCGAAGTTAAGCACATTTTTTCAAAAATAATGCATTAAGGCCATTGGCCATTGTTAGACTTATAAGATAGAGGAACTTACCATGTTGAGTAAAATCCTTGAGTAAAAGGCACAAATTAATTGTACAAGGCACTTTTTATTGACACTAAAGTCACAATAGAATTTAATTGACAGGCCGTTCTGATCGGCCTTTTATATCCAAAATTTGCCGACTTGCAAGAAGTGCATCGGCCTGCAGACGCGGCAAAAGGTGTCGCGCCACGACGCCGCGGCTGATGGTTGTTGGATTTATCCAACAGCCATTGACCAGGGTCAGAGGCCTACTGCGATAATTTCGAAAAAAATTCATATAAATTGAGTTTGACAGGTCCCCCTTCAATTTGTGCGGTTTCGAGTTGGGGTTTTAGCCTCGTAGCTCCCAAACGGGGGCTCCGATCCCAAAATGGTCTTCGGGAGGTCTCCTCAAATTTTTGAGACGCTTCTGATGGTGCTTAAATTTTGACCCCGAAAGCTCCTGGTGAGGAGCTAGAGGGCTTTATCGGCCGATTTTGGAGGGTCTAGGCATAGGCAAAATTCCCCGTCAATTTTATATGGAAAATTTTAACTTTGAAGCCTGATATCTCCGAAAGGAGGCTCTGGCCGGATGTGGGGTCGGTGGATTCGACCCTTAAGGGCAACTGTGAGTCCCTTCAACAAAAAATTTTTTCATGCAATTCAACTATTCTCAGATTTTCTTGCACCCGAGGTCTCAGGGGGTCGAATGAGGTGTCATAGGAAAGGTAATTTTTAGGCCTTTCCAACAATCTCAAATTTCCTATCGGAGGTCTACTCGTCCTTAAAATATGAATATTTTTCCTTAAAAAATTAAATCCTGAAATTCAACTCCCAGCCCATCGGATTTTTTTCTTCTAAAAAATAGTTATAAATAGAGACAAAAATTCATGAGCTTGACAGGGGGACCTGTCAAACTCATTTTAAATGAATTTATTTCGAAATTATCGCAGTAGGCCTCTGACCCAGGCCAATGGGATTGGAAGCTACCAATCAGCTTCCAAAGTTGAGAGTTTTTAGGGCAATGTAATGCACCTCCGAGGCTTCTTCGGGGGTCCCCCGAGGTTCTTCCAGGGTTCCTCCTAGGCTCCTCCGGGGGTCCTCCGGCGGTTTTCCGAGGCTCCTCCAGGGTCCTACGAGCCAATTTTTTTTTTTTGACTGGATTGACAACTGGGCTCTTTTGCCTCCAAAGTGGGACATCATTGCTTATATTGCAAACCGTGGACAAAAGCACTTTTTTTTTAAGTGTGCTAAAAATCAGTTCACATGCTCAAAAAACTAAACTGGACCTACTTCTTCACACACTCAGGTTACATTTATTACTGAGCTGTTTTGCATATACTAAGAGTTTAGCTGTGGTACTCATGTATTCCTTTTCCGGGTCACATTCTTAACACGGCCGGAGCACGACGCTGACGACGTAGCCTGAAATACCGCCGTACGGTCCTTAGAAAGACTGCTCTGCTACAGCTGCCTATGTTCCAACTGGGAATGGATAGGATTTTACTCAAATTTTACAATCAATCGCAGAAATGGTTTACTTAACTTTTTCGAAAGACACTTAAATGGCGTCGATGAATAAGGATTTGAAACTCAGAAAAGGTCATTGTCATACATTTCATATGATTGTGGCGTAACCCATAAAGAGCGCTCCGGTCAAAATTGTTACAATTTTGAAATTGTGTGACGGCTTTATCTCTTATCCAAATAAATATATCAAATTATTAGAATGTAAGTTTTAGTTTTGAAATAATAGTCCGTATTGCCAGCTCTTTAGCTTCAGCCGTTTTGTATAGGTTAAAAATAAAAGCCAAAAAGTGCCGAAAAATTTTGCACAAATACGAAAAAATCAGCTCGCTATGTACACAGATAATGCTCTTAAGCAACTGGTACTTTTAGAAATACGGTCTTAAGGGATATTATTCGTTACGAGGAGACCTTGAGTCTAGAGTAGAAACCAGGAATTGGAGAAAAATGTCACTAGACTGACCCTACAGCTTAAAAGATACATCAAAGCAAATTCTGTCAACGACGTTCCGGGTTTGGAGATAAATACTCAGTATCGAATGGCACCTTGAACCGATTGAAGCAGGAGTTATTTAGTTCAAAAAGTCCCAAGCTAGACCTCGAAAAAGCGAAAAATTATCAAAACGAAAGCAAGGAAGCTTATGACCATTTTCTTGACGAAAAAAAAGAGGCTTTTCAGTTATTTTACCAAGGGAGGTGGGACCTCCAAATTGCCCGAATTTTCGTCCCATTCAACTTAGGTGAGAGAGAAGATAAAAACAGAACATAAACCCAGCAAAACTGTACCGGGGTTCAAACAGATCAGGGGAAAATACTATTGATTGCTCCGGAAGCAGTTGTGCAAGATTTTTTGGCCTCAGTAAACTACCCTTTTAGTACTTTTTTATGACTTTGAACATTTAAACCTAAAGACTTGCGTCTTCTATAACAAAAATAAATTGTAGCAATTTTGACCGGAGCGCTGTTTATATTCTCCTTGATTGGGTTGTAAGAAAAAATGATTATGAACCTTTTAGTGTAACGCCTAAGTTGACAGAAAAGTACCATCGTTAAGGAAAAACTATTTGTTTGTGTTAAAAATGCACTTAAACCCTTAGTACAATCTTAAAATTATTTTTCTGTTTCAGCATTGGAACGGATTATCTAAATTTCAAAAAAATATAATTTTTGTGGTTTTTTTTTTAATGATATTAATTGTTTTTGCTATTCAAACTAATATAACACGGAAAAAATACTTCATATCAAATGCCACAGAGGAGACATCTTCACTTTTACAAACTTTAAAAAGGGAAAAACAGCAGTTTTACAAGGTAAGACATAATGACAATTTTGCACTGGGTACATAAAACATAGCCATCGTGGCACTTTGCACATAAAAGATTATTTTCCAGTGATCTCTTGTTTGGAAGATAGTCTGCGACTTTTAGAACGACCGCAGGATTTTTTGGACCGGGTGCAAGAAAAGAATTCATACCTATATAAATACCCACTAGAGCCTGCATCTCAGTGAAATTCGTTATAACTCTCTAAGACGCAATGTACGATTTAGATGTCCTTTCTACCAAAAGTTCAACTGAAAAACGTGGGTGAGGGAAATAAATAAAGGGACCAAATTAAATTATTAGTGCATTGCCGTCTACCAGTCCATCTGACCGAAACTTTCAAATTCAAGAACCAGAAAATCGTGCATCTTGTAGGATATGGTTTGTAGAGGTGGCGGTTACCAATTTCAGACCAACACCTCTTCTTGGGGGAAATGAGAGACGTTTTACGTTTATATGAAAACTCTTTATATTGCATCTGATTGAGCCGAAACTTTAGAATGTTGTAGTCTGCACAAAATCTAGCAAATCATGCCACGATATGTGACCCCTACCATGTATAAGGGTGGATTTCTAGTTGGACTGAAATTTGAAAATTTCTTATGAAATAACAGATTGAAGTGCTTTTACCAATAATTTTGGATATTTTGAACTAGCAAAATAAATACCATTGAAGTTAACTAAATCAAATCAATCAAAATCGATGATAAATCTCATGGGTGCATATTAAAATTTTGAGAAAACTAATGTCGAAAACATGCAGTAAATAGATTTTTGCTTTAACAACGTCTTATCATTTTGAAGATGAACCCATAAGCTTTAAGGCCAATTCACATACTTGGACAAAATAGTCCTGGACTAAATGTCCAACCGGCTCTAGCTCTTCTCCCTTAAGTGCTAGAGCCACGGCGTAAAGTATTTGTTGTAGCCCCCGTTGAAACGCTTATTTTGATATCCCTCCCAGGTATGTAGCTCTCAAAATGGCTTCGCTAGAGCGTTTGTCCAGGCTGGCCAGAAGTTCTCGAAATTCTGTTCAGATGTCCGCGGATGTCTGTTGTCCAGATATCCGCTGATCAGATGGCGCAAAATAAGCCATCTGACTGTCGCGGCAGGTGTCAAATCTTGATCTACATTTGATTTTGAGATAGCCTGCAAGTTTTTAGCCTCTTAGCTGCTGTTTTGGCCGAGTTGGATCACGTGGAAACTTTTTGAGGGGGTCATTTTATCGATATTTATTTTTTTCTGAGACACTAAGAGCAGTAAAGGGTTGTCAAGTGCTATTTAAAAAAAATAAATTATTATGAGCCTACACAAGAAAATTCAACTTGCTAGGTACATTCGTTGGTGTTTTATTAGTAACGGAGTGAAGCTAGAATGAGGCAAAATTATCTTATTTTTCTGTTTTGGGTCTGTCCAGGAGCATAAGTTTTAACCTTAGGGCTGAAACTATTTTTTCTGAATAGCCTAGATCATTAAATTTCAGAAAAGACCAAAACGAGCCCCGTAGGTCAGTCTTAGAGTTGTCCGAGTCATCACATTCCTATGCGGGAAAGGGCCAATATATTAAAATCGATAACAATTAGTTTTACAGCACTGCTGAATTCACTCGGAAAGTGGGGAAGGGGGCTATAATTGCCTCAGAGCGAGCTTGCGGACAAGGAGAGGCAATAAAGACCTCCTCACGTCCGAGTAAATTCAGTTGTTCATGTACAGTACAATTCGCGTAGTATAAATTCGCGTAATAGCAACTTCGTCTAATATAAACGAATTTTGGTTCTCCCGTCTCTCGATTTCACATGAAATTGAGTTCGTCTAATATAAAGTTCGCATAATATCAATTATTTTGGCCTCTCCCCTGCGATTGATATTACGCAAACTCTACTGTTCAGTATTTTCCACAATTCCGCGGCCGCTGAATTGTGAAATATACTATTTCAAGCTGGAAAAGTGGATTTGAATATTTGGAAAGCACTTTTTGTCTAAAAGTGCTATTCAAGACTCAACTTTCGTGTCAAATTTCATGATGCTACCATAAGGCCTGTATTGTTTACCTTCGGTAAGCTAACTGAGCTTTAACCAAAACACCGTATTCAGCTTTCGAAGCGTAAGCGTTAGTAAGATGAGCAAAACTTAAAGAAACTGGCTGGTGCAGCTCTCAAACGTAGAAAGCAAGCTCCTGCGAAACTGAATTCAGACGACGAAACAGACGGAGCTGACACATTTCTTCTCTTCGAAATCTGGAATTTTTTTAAACAATTTAAAAAGGTCCGAAAAGATGGTGACTGGCGTCACTACGAAGAAACGTTGATTAGCAAGATTGAGATGTGCACATTTTACATCAAGGGAATTATCATTGGATCCTCAAATGAACTCAACAATGAAGTACGTCTTTTTTTGTAAGTCACTTTGTAACGGTGCTATCACACCAGGCAATTTAAATTGCCGCGATTTGGGCGATTTCAGGCAATTCCAGTGGCCGCAAAATTGCGGCAATTTTTGCCCAGGGCAAATAATCAGATTCAGGGCAACTAATATCGCCAAAAATCGGGCAATTTTTTGTAGTATGATGGCAACCTAAGTCACTACCGAAGAATTGAAAACTCGCTACAGCCCCATGGGGCGGGTTTAGAACGAAATTCGTAAGTTCAAAAACACACAATCTGATGAGAATACCGAGAATTACTACACCCGTTCGGTTGCTGCAGCTAAATTTTTTGGTTCGAAAATTATGAAGAGACATATTATCCGAGATAAACTTGTTTGCGGTACTGATGTACCAAGATCTTTTCTAAAGCATTGCATCTTGAAAGAAACATTGACTTGAAGAAAGTCCTTGATGAATTAATGATGATGATCCTTGATGTTTTTAAGAACTATCAGACACACTATTTACATATCAAGACAATTTATCTACAATCGTTTTAAACTCGTCACATTATATGTGTGCAGTGCGTGCGTTAAACCGAGCTTTATTCACATCAGCCGAAGATCAAATAGGCCGTGCCGAAAGTAATTTGCTGTGCATTTACAAACATTCTCGCACTGTCAATTCACAGCCAGATCGCGGCAGATTATCAAAGTGTCTGAATTTGAACGTTAGTTTTATTGTAAGTTAATATATTGTTGAAGTATGCGAGGAAAATCTTTTCTGAGAAGTTATCGCAAACTTCTAGCTAGACTAAAAATATGTTGTAGGCCTGCTGAAAGAAACAGTGCCAAATTTTTTCCACACGCAGGTATCTAGAGTCTAGACTAGATTAATGAAAAAGATGTGTGGATCGGTAAGTCTAGTAACCTCTTAAAAAATTTCAACAGTGGATAAGTAAAATTGCGAAAATTGATTCGTTTAACGCACATTTGTGTGTACGGGTCAGGGGATTTAAAGCAGCCAGTCTGATGCTCTTTTATCCTTGATGTAAAGAACCTCCTTGTTTGACCCACGTATTTTCGAGTCGAGAATAACGAAAAAACGTATTTCGAGGCGAAATGTTTCTGGATGAATTTGTGGGTGTAGGAAAGACTTTGGAAACGTGCGAAAACCGCGTGCGTTAAGTATTTGAAATCCATCAGAAAAGTGGTTTGACCTTAAAGAAGTTAAAATGTCACCTTTTTATGAGAAAGATGAATGTACTTGGGCACACAATTGACTCTGATAGAATATCGAGGAATGACGACAAAGTAAGGTCGATTTTGAAAATGAAAGCCTCCGAAAATGTCAAAGAAATCCAATCATTTCGTGGAATGGTAAATTATTACGCACAATTTTTACCTGCTCTGTCTAAACTTTGGAACTAATACATGAATTGTCTCGAAGAGGTGTTAAATTTGTTTGGAGTAAAAAATTTCAAAAAGCTTTTTAAAAAAATAATAATTGATATGAGGAAAAATGTTAAGTTGGCTCATTATGATCCAAAAAATCCTCTCATTCTAGTTACTGATGCTTGAGAGCACAGCATTGCGTCTGTGCTTCTTACGAAGGTGGGACATGTTGAGAGACCGATTACATTTTGGGCAAAGAGCCTGGACTTTACGCAGAGAAAGTGTTGGCTTCTTTATCAACCACTTTGGAAGAGCTTCTTTGGAAGAGTTGCAAGAAGTTCCGGAAGTTTTTGATAGGTAAAACGTTCACCTTGAATGAAGACCTCTTCTGAGGTTGTTCGGAGAACACACTGAAATACCTGCAGTTGCTAATTCGCGAATGCAGAGATGGGCAATCTTTTTGTCTGGCTTCGACTACAAAATAGTACATGTGATTTCAAACAAGAGTATCGCAGATTATATCTCGTGGTTTAAACACCCAGAGACTACGAGGAGAGGTTCAGATTCTGGATTTGTGTGAGCCATTCGTGATAAAGGATATCCCATGTATATTCGGCATCTTCTTAGATAGACCTCAAATGATCAAGAATTACTATTTGTGATGCAGGCTTTGTTAATTGGTAATTTTGAATCTTTGAAGAATCCATGTAAACGTTTTCATGCAAGAAAAAATGAACTCTAAATCAAGGAAGAAATTCTCATGTATGGAAGACGAGTTGTTGTTCCTTCATAGCTTAGAAAATACGTGCTTGCAGAACTTCACATTGCTCACTTTGAAATTGTTAAGATGGTTAAAAATCGTGTCCGCCAGCTGTTTTGGTGGTCGTCGCTTCATGAGGATATTGAGTTTCTTGCACAGAGCTGTGATGAATGCGCTAAGCAAAGGGATGCTCCTGGAAAATCTCCCCTAATAGCGTGGCCCGACGCTCAGAGGGTCTGGAACCGTCTTTATTTAGATTTTGTAGGACCATTTTATGGCCACCAATTTTTGGTATTGATTGACGCAAAATCTAAGTGGTTGGAAATATTTCGAGGAACGGCTACAACAACGAACTTTGTTTTGAAGTATCTCAGAAAGACGTTCTCTAGATTTGAAATCCCAGGGAGTAGTGTGACTGATCATGCAACCTATTTTACGTCAAGAGAATTTAAAACCTTTTTGAAGGCAAACAGAATTCATGCCGCCAAGATTGCGTCAGGTCATCCGTCAACAAATGGCTTGGCAGAAAATGCTGTAATAGTATATTACAGCACTGCTGAATTCACTCAGCTCAAATTAAAATGAAGTATTACAGTGTAAATTTTGCAGTGTAGTTTATTTCACGTATGCTTATACAACACACACAATACGAGCTGTCATTTTCAGCTGATTTCGTTAGTGACTAACTTTTAGTGATATTTGAGAAGATTTAAGGCTTTCGAATGCGTAATTCTAAATCAAAAGTTAAGTAGTCAACCTTACTTACAAGGGCTTCAATGAGATTGATGATCATGGACCCGTACTTCAAAAGACGATTTATGTACTATACAGAAGAGAAGCTCACTCATATCTACTGTACTAAAGTACTAAATTTTTTTTATTTTTAGGTGGTTTCGTTGGGAAAAATATTGATCATACCTCGCAGCTCTATGAGTGTCATATCGTAATTACGGGGAATTGTTGCCCTCAACCTATCGGGCCTCTGGCAACGAATTTCCCCGCAGTTACGATATTGCCCTCATAGAGCAACTTGTTACGATAATAGCTATTCTATGTATTTACATATAAATATCCTCTCTAGTTATGACTCCTCTTTTGAACCCCAGTGGAGCATCTGAATATCACTTGTCTTTTGATGTGAAAATGTTGCAGAAATTGTTGAAATTTCCCTAAATGTTGATGTTACATTTATGACACCAAATACGTCTCCTAATTGCTCAAACGATTCCCGGGCACCGAAAACAATGGTGTCAAGCCCTACAAGATCCCCAAGAAGCTTGGATTAAGTACATCCTCCCTCGGTAAGAACAAGTCACAGGACTATCAAGCCTCCAGATCGGTTGACCTATTATTGACACAGTTGGCCTGAAAGTATTTATAACTATTCCAGTTTAAAACATTCACAACATTCGAGACATCGGAATCGGATTCCGATGTCTGAGAAGTAGGCCATGAAATTCATCGTGCCGAAGCTTAGTCATTGGCGAAGTCACTAATTTCTGCCAGGTGCATGGACATTGCCATGACTTTTCGTGCCAACAAATTATCTAGCCGATTTTTGTGATTTTTTCTATGTATTCTTAGCGGCCCTATAAGGCCGTTTCACAGGGAATTCACGTGTATAAAAGTTTTCTTATTTCATATTGGTACCGCCCATTATAGGTTTTCTGGGGTTCTGGGGAAAGAAATTCAGTTACCATCCGGAAGAAATTCAGCAGGATGAAGAAGCGATCTTGGCTCGTCATCGGAACCGCTCGGAAGAGTCTCTCCGTACCTATATGACATCGCCTCAAATTGGACACACCTACAGATGGGCTACCTGCGCAACAACGATGTTGTGCACGTACGAAGGGCGCTGAATAATGCAGAACTGTCTACATTGACTACGTGACATCTCCCTGCAGCACTCAAAATTGAAGCACAGCACGTAGTTCTAAGAATTGCGTAGGCTAGTTAGTAGGAAAAAGAGAGTGTTGAAGATAGGATTGATAGAAAGATCATGTAAAAAGACTTACGATGAAATTAAAATAAAATGTCCATTCAGTCCTCGGCACGGGTTGCGTAGCACCCTGACTTTCGCACACCCTGAAAATCACCCCATCAAGGTTTTCCGCCAATGGTTACCAGGTTACGTCACGTAGAGGTTTGTCAATGAGAGTTTTGGACTTCTTTTACCGGAAACCTCCCGGAAAGGAAACTCTCAGTTAACACAGAAGCCCCCTTTGCACCCTGATTTTGCTTGATAATATGCCATTTGATTTAATTTGACTTTTTTCACATTTGAATCATCAAGTATATTAGCGGAGGCACTTTTACTTTTGGATTTCAGTCGAAAATTCATGAGGAAAATTTTGTCTCTCACACATATTTTGGGGGTCTCTAGCTCCATCTCTCCATCTCTCTCTCACATACTAACATATCAGCTCAATCAGATGAAATAAAAGGAACACCCTCACAATTTTAAATTTTGATTGTATTCTTTATTCTAGGAGCAATCTCAAAATAAAAAATCGGAAAGAAGAGATTCACCAGATATTTCAGTGATTCGTGAAAATAAGTGGCATTTCAAGGTAAGAACACATTTTGAACAAAACACAAATGTACTAACTATGAAGGCACGATAGCATAGGTTTTTATGGACTCAGAAATTCATTTGAATTCCTTCTTATTTTCAAATTTTCAATATTATTTAAACATGGCTTTTTATTTTACATAATTATATTTAAAACAAATCATACAAATACATTTGTGGTAATATGGTACTATATAAACGTAATAATAACATGTTTTTAGGGGCCATCAAACCAAAGACAAGAAGCTGTTGTGGAAGCATTCAAGTTTTCATGGAAAAACTACAAATTTTTTGCTTGGGGTCATGACAATTTGAAGCCAATTTCAAAGACTTATCATGATTGGTTTGGACTTGGCCTCACTATCATAGATGCGTTAGATGGATTGTTTATAATGAATTTGATAAATGAATTTGAAGAAGCGAAAGTATGGGTTGAAAAAAGCTTAAATTTTGACATCGACAAAGATGTCAATTTATTTGAAGTAACCATTAGAGTTCTTGGAGGTCTTTTAGGAGCTTTTCATCTTAGTAGCGAAAAAATTTTTCTTGAGAAAGCAATTGATCTAGGGAACCGACTGCTACCTTGCTTTGATTCGCCATCCGGTATACCTTTTTCGGATATTAACATGGCCACTAAAGTTGCACATTCTCCTAAATGGTCTCCTGATTCATCAACAAGTGAAGTAACAACACTTCAATTAGAATTCAAAGACCTCGGATATTCTAGTAAATTATCAGTTTTCAACAACGTTGTGGAAAATATTAACGAAAAAGTTCATTTATTAGAAAAAAAATATGGCCTTGTTCCGATTTTCATAAATGCTAACACTGGAAAATTTAGGGAACATGCAACTATATCGCTTGGTGCAAGAGGAGACTCATATTATGAATATCTTTTAAAACAGTGGATTCAAATAGGCAAGCCAAATAATCACAGGTAATTTAAAATACATGTCTTATTATAAGTGAACTTATTCTTCGAGTTATTAAGCTATCAAAACAGGGGCTTAGCTTAGATCTTTTTCTTGGGTATTATTAAGTCCGAAAAAGGACTCCCTCTACTTCACTAGATAGAACTCTTGAAGGGGAGTCTCTCCTGGTTGGTCAAGTGAGGCTGGTTTATTCGTATGTTCTCAGTATCATCATCAAATCCATCTTTAAAGACATTAAAAATTCCTAAGCAAAGAAATTGACGAGTAAAGTTTGACAAGACTATTTATTCTTTTCAGTTTGATTATTGACTATATGGAAGCTGTTGATGGAATATCTAAAATGTTGGTCAGGAGAACACCACGTGAAAATATTCTGTACATCGGGGAACTATTAAACGGCCGAGATTTCAAGCCTAAAATGGATCACTTGGTGTGTTTTCTGCCTGGAACATTACTATTAGGATATAACAATGGAATGCCGAAATCCCACATGTTTTTAGCAGAAGAATTACTCCAAACATGCTACCAAACATATAAAATTCAACCAACTGGGCTTGCTCCAGAAATAACACATTTTAATCTTAATGGTGAAAACGAAAATGATTTGTATGTAAAAATTAACGATGCACACAACTTGTTAAGGCCAGAGTTTATAGAGAGCTTGTATTATTTTTACATTTTTACGAATGACACAAAATATAAAGATATGGGATGGGAAATTTTTCAATCTTTTAATAAATTCACAAGAGTTAAGCATGGGTACACATCTATAGAAAACGTAAAAAATGTATTAAATACAAAACCTCGCGATATAATGGAAAGTTTTTGGCTAGGAGAGACCCTTAAATATTTTTACCTCCTTTTCAGTGATGTTCAAGAAATAAATTTAGACAAATGGGTTTTCAATACAGAAGCACACATTTTGCCGATAAGAAAAATCAAAACATAAATAAAATTTCTTGGATGACCACTTAGTAAATAGTAGTTTAAAACAATATAACTACCTAAAAAGTTTAATTCTTGTCATTTATATTTATTTATCTTTACTTAAGAAATTATGACCTTTTCCAGAATGAAATGTTGATTCTTATGTATGTGGTACAAGCATTTATCTTGACAAATGTACAGGAGCTCATAATTGATAAACTTTATATTACAAAAACTGTGTAATAGTTAGAAACTTAGAGCACTAAACTACTGATATGTAACCTGTGTGTTTGAATTGAAAATGATGTAAATTCGAAAGACTCAGTGGCGTAGTGGGGTTTTGTAAATTTAAAATTTTATCCACCAAAAAAGAATTATTGAAATCGAGCAACTTAAAATTTTGACCTTTCCATACATTGAAAAAGTCATGGCATGCGATGGTGAAATTTCTAGTGTGATTTGGCCCACTTTGAACCCTTATAACTCGAGAACCCGACATGCTAGCAACAAAAAAAGGTATCAGTAGAATAGAGAATCTTTCTTGTATTTATATGCCAGAACTTATGTCTGGGATGTCATGAGTCAACCTAGAGGGGGACTCAGAGGGGAGAAAGTTTTCATGTTCAAAAAATTAAAAACGCCATAAAACCAAAATAGATAGAGAGTAACGGATGATACCAGTAGATTTGTAATCCTTTGCCGCATCCAAAGAACCATATTGCCAGATCATAAAATATTTTTGCTGCCCAATGTTAAATAAGCCTTCCCAAATTTTCATTGAGCAAAATTCTATCTAAATTAAGAAGCCTTAATAACTTTCCAAATATTTTTAGGAGGGAAAAGTCCCGCTCTCTTAAGAGGCTAAATAACACCCCTTCTAATTTAGGAGTGCAGAATTCCTTCTTCTATGAAGAGCGAAGGTCTTTATATGTGAGGAAGAAAAGTTCCTTATAATTTTAAGAGGAGGAATTTCCACCGCTTTGAGAAGATACAAAGGAATTGCTCATTAAAATTTTACGAAGACGACGTCCACGCCTCTTGAACGTTCCTTAAATTTTAGGAGTAAGAAGTGCAAGAGTTTATACTATCTCCAATTTTTAAGGCGAAGTTCCGACTCTCTCATTCCCTGATTTCCTTTTTGATCCGAAGTATTTGCTATATTGAGTCTACATATATAAAGGCTGATTCACATACTTGAACAAAATTATCCTGGACAAAATGTTCAACCGGCTCTAGCTCGCCCCCTTAAGTGCTAGGGCCACGGTGTGGTGATTGTTTTAGCCGTCGTTGAGACGCTTCTGTTCATACCTCTCCTAGGTCCGTAGCTCTTAAAATGGCTGAGCTAGAGCGTTTGTCTGACTGTCCTGAGGTAAAAATTTTCGAAATTCTGTCCCGATGTCCTATCGCAAAATACGCCATACGATTGTCGTGGTGGGTGTCAAATCATGATCCACATTTGATTTTGAGATAGCATGCAAGTTTTTAGCCTCTAAGCTGCTGTTTTGGCCGAGTTAGACCACTTGGACACTTTTAAAGGAAGTCATTTTTTCGATATTTATTTTTTTTCTGAGCCACTCAAAGCAGTTAAGGGTTGTTGAGTGCTATTTTTCAAAAGAACAACTTATTTTGAGTATACACAAAAAAATTTAGCTCGCTAGGTACATTTACTAGTGTTTTATTAGTGAATGAGTGAAGGTAGAATGGGGAAAAATAAGCGTACATATTTTTCTGTCCAGGGTCTGTCCAGGGGGATTAATTTAAACATTTAGTCTAAATCTATTTTTCCTGAATAGCCTAGATTATAAAGTTGTCTTAAGCTTTATGATCTAGGCTAAATGTTTAAACTAATCCCCCTGGACAGAAAAATATGCTAATTTTGCCCCATTCTAGCTTCACTCATTCTCAAATAAAGCACCATCGAATGTACTAAGCGAGCTAAATTTTTGTGTGTAGGCTCCCAATAAGTTGTTTTTTGAAAAAAAAGCACTTTATAACCCTTAACTGCTTTGAGTGGGTCAGAAAAAAAATAATTATCAAAAAAATGACTTCCTTAAAAAATGTCCAAGTGGTCTAACTCGGCCAAAACATCCCAGTGAGAAATGCAAAGTCTATGTAATGCAAAGACAACTAAAAGTAATCTAAATCTTTGTAGCCATTAACTGAAATCTACCTTAAAGCAAGCTTTCTAAAGACTGCTTACAGTCTGGTCTTTTAGTTAGAGTTAAGTTAGCTAAAAGTCTCTAAAAAAAATAATGATTTTTGAAGTCTCTAAAAGTTAACTTTATATAAGCTTTTAGTTTGCTTTGCAAGCCAACTAAATGTTAGCTAAAACTGAAGCTGGGAGATTGATTAAAGCTTAAATTTAGTTAGTTGAAGCAAGAAAAATACAGATTTATTTTAACCCTTCGTCTAACACCTACTCCGTACACCTTCGGTTGCACACCTGGGTCTGGCCAGACCCCTATTTTAAAACGTAAATTTGATCAACTTAGAAATTAATAATACAATAAGTAAATATCAAAATCGCATTGTTGGTTCATTTTTCAATTTTTAGTTACTTTCAAAACTCAAAAATATTTTGCTTAAGCTCAATATGTCCGTCTGTATGTATGTTCGTCTGCTGTCTGTTGATTCAAAATTAAATTGCTACGTAACGGTAAGACTTAAGAACCTGCGGATGTTTTCTAAATTTTGCTTGTTGCCTAGTGAGTTGAGAACGAAAAAAAAAATTCCGGAAAATCTCCAGAGACGTAGCCAGGAAAATTACCAAATTTCACCCGAGTAAGTTCAAATTTGGGGATATTGTACATTTTATTAAGCCCACAAATTTATTAAACTACATTTGACCCCTATAATGAACAGATACGAATCCAAGGACCCCTTTTAGTCGTCTATAGACTAAAAATTGCGGTTCTAAGGTATATGGGTATACCCAATTATCGTCTTCTTCTTCATTTTTGCCTAGTTGCCAAGGTTCTTCAGGTTCCTCGAAATCTTCTCCCCCTATATCATCTGCTAATGCAGCTAGTAAAGCAATTGCATTGTGCAATTTGACGGCACGAGATCGGGTAATATAATGAAACTCAATTTCTTCCGCCATATTGTTGTTGATTTGTTGAGATTTGACTTTGTTTATTTCGCTATACATAACAAAATAACGGACCTGTCATGTTGACAATATTTTTTACAAGTAAAATAAACTTCAATTAACATATATACTATATTAAAAGTGTGAAAAGTACGCCGGTTTTCTAAAACCAGATTTTTAAAACATAGCTCCACCCGCTTTCCATACTAAATGTATGGGGGTCTGGCCAGACCCAGGTGTGCAACCGAAGGGTATTTTTTTAAAGCTTAATTTAAGCTTATTTAACAAACTTTTTTTTACTTTTGTTTATGATTAAAAATCGTCAAAAAATATTTTAGGAAGCTACCCGAGGACACAAGTCTCTAACTTTTATAGTTTTAAAGATATACGTTATCAAAGTTGCGATGGGCCTGGCCAGACCCAGGTGTTAGACGGAGGGTTAAGACACAGTTTTAGTACAAGAAGAGATAAAGTTAGTTTTTTGATGGATTAAGACTCCAATGTTTAATTATTCACTGACGCAGGATGTTTCGGAAAAGAGATCAAGATTTAACCAAAAAAAGCCTCAGCAAGAAGGCGCAAATGATTAGTCGAATTCTTAAATCTCCAATAACCTGATAGAAAGAACTCTTAAGGAGTATGTGGAGCAAGCAGGATCAGGCTATGGAGTAGGATATTTCAGGCTAGTTACACGATAGTTTATGGTATGTAGCTTCTGATATTTGTGTCGGCAACGGAATATTGTTTTTAAAAAATTGCTTTGAGAACCAAACCAGGCTCACCCGCTTAACCCAAGTTGTAAATCATGGGAAGGAAATGGAAAAATACGACACACGAAAAATATACATATCCTAGGGACTTCCGGGATGACATCAGGAAGAAATTTTGAGCATAGTTAGTTTTCATTTTAAGGGAAGTCGAAGTTGCCCTTAAGGGTCGAATACACCGACCCCACATCCGATTTGAACCTCCTTCCCGAGTTATTCAAGAAAATGAAGTTTTCCATACAAAATTTTCCACCGAAAATTTTGCCTTTGCTTAGACCCCCCAAAATCGGGCTTAAAAGCCCTCTAGCTCCTCATCAAGGACTTCCGGGGTCATAATTTGAGCGCCATCTGAAGCGTCTCAAAAAGTTGAGGGGGCCTCTCGAAGACCATTTTGGGATCGGAGCCCCCGTTTGGAAGCTACGGGGCTAAAACCCCAACTCGAAACCACAAAAATTGACGGGGGCAAAACGCCCCTGTCAAACTCAATTTGGCTGAATTTTTTTTTTTTTTTGAAAAAATCGCAGTAGGCCGATTTGTCTGACCAATGGCCTTAAAAATGGTAATTCATGAAGATAAAGAATCGTATGAAAGGAGCAATTACTTATGAAAATACGAATTTTATTTTACCATTGAGTAATTAGTTGAACTTATTTTTAAGAATACCGTGAATTCTGTGAATCGCAAGTGTTAGTCTCAAGATGCATCAATTAAAACTATCCTGAGAAATTTAAATCTTGTTTCCTTTGGGATCGAAATTTCTAAGAACTCCCTGTAGTTCACGACTTCTACAAACTTCATTAGCCCCGCATCAATGAATAACTTTTGAAACCAAATTTAAGTTGAAATGGGAAGTTTTGACTTTGTAACACCTCCAGGAAACTTGTGGATAAAGTTGTTGAGAGCGACAATTTTTGCGAAATATATATAGATCTCACGAACTCTCGAAATTTTTTTCTACAGCAGTTTGCAATGAAGTCTCCTAACTTGATCGAAATTTTAAAGACTCACATAATTGTCTTATTTCGGACTTATAAGAACTTACAATTTTCTTTCAATAGCCGGATGTCACTCATGTTTTGCAATCTTTACTTAATTTTAAGCCAGATATAGTTCTACTATAATTGCTGGAACACCTCTTTTAGATTCTATTATCTGCGTGGCTGGAGTGCCAAATGCACGAAATTTCCCTTCAAAGTAGCCAAATCAACTTCCAGGCGAACAACTCCAACGAACGAGCTCCTGAGGTTTTTCATTACTTTTTTCATTCAATCGGGGGTCTACCTACTTGTCTTCTTTACTAATAGTTATTTGGGCGAGATTTACATCCTGGTACCATTCTTTTATACTTTTTGATATCACTTATACTTATATTAAAGAATTTTGAAGAAAAGATGAGATTCGCGTAGAAATTAAGATAACTTTGTACATTTTTCAAACCAATCCGTTCGAGTCACCTATTTGTATGTAGGCTGACTAAAAGTTGATTTTAAGCTATCATTTTGCGTGTTTGCGTACGCACTCAATATTATTCAAAACTGAACTTAATCTTACATAGAACTGAATGGTGTAGTAAAGAGAGCATCGGACTAGGAGCGCGGGGGTAGTAAGTTAAAAACTGGGTCAGGGCAAAATAATTTGGTCATAAATATCTGTAGGTGGTCAAAGAAAGTGTCGGAAAATTGAGCAAAAAGTTGGAACATTAATTTTTTTTCATTTTTTTATCAAAAACATGTTTAAAGCTTAGTCGGGGACGAACGCATTTGAGTGCATTTTCAATTCGCTTTGTTGCAAAAGTTGGGTCGAAGTGAAAATATTTTGTCCCAAATTTCGTCACTGCAGAAACTTGTTGGACCCCTGACTTTGATCTCATAGGTCATAGAGCCTTAATGTAGAAGGATATTTGGCTAAATGTAATGTCATCTAACATTTGGCCAAGTTTAAGTTCAATTGGAGTTAGAAAAGTTTCGCCTCATACTAACTGTGGGAGGCCTTAGCTCCTCACCCTTAGGTCATAGAGGCTTACTGTAGAGTTGTTTTTTGCTAGAATTACTACCATCTAACAGTTTCCAAAGTTTCAGCTCAATCGGTTGACTTTGAAATTTCGCCCTTCAGTTCGCCAAGGGAAGTCTTGGATGGCCACTAATTGACCCCCAGAGTCCATTATTTTACATTTTTGAGACCATGACCCCAAACAAAAGTTGCTTGAATTGTAATTTTACATGACCATTCTGAATTTCAGCTCAATCGGAGCAACTAAATTTTTACCCCTTCGGAGGCCTCTCACCCCACCCCCTTAAGTGATAGGGTCATATATGTGTTGTATGATTTGCTAGATTTGACATGATGTATAACATATCCAAAATTCAGCTCAATCGGACGAAGTATATGGAACTTTCATACAACGGGAAAACCCCCTTAACTACCCCCCAGGCAGTTTTTCGGAAAAACCAAATCAGTTCGCCCACCCTCCAGACCATACATGACAACATGCAAAAAACCGCAGGTCTCTAGCTCTTGTAGTTTTGGAGCCTTTGCGACTCAGACGGACGGACGGACGGACGGACGGACGGACGGACGGACGGACATATCGGACACATAAGTGCATTTTTTTCAAAATTGATGAAAATGCACTAAAAATACCTTGCAAAAAGCTTACTTAAAGTGAACTTAAAGTAGGCTATTTACCAAAGTGGACTTAAAGCAAACAAAGAGCTAAAACTAAAAGTCTGCTAAATGATGGATAAAAGTCTCTAAAAAGTGGAACGTAATTGTTTTTTTTTTCGACTTTTATTCAGCTAAAAGCAAAAATGCAAGAAAAAAAGCAAACTGTTCTAGTTAACTTTTAGCAAACAAAAAGTCAAATATTTCTCACTGGGTAGTAGCTAAGAGGCTAAAAACTTGCATGCTATCTCAAAATCAAATGTGGATCATGATTTGACACCCACCACGACAATCGTAAGGCGTATTTTGCGACAGGACATCTGGACAGAATTTCGAGAATTTTGACCTCAGGACAGTCTGGACAAACGCTCTAGCTCAGCCATTTTAAGAGCTACGGACCTAGAAGGGGTATGAACAGAAGCGTCTCAACGGCGGTTACAACAATTACTCCACGCCGTGGCCCTAGCACTAAAGGGGGCCGAGCTAGAGCCGGTTGGACATTTTGTCCAGGACAATTTTGTCCAAGTATGTGAATCGGCATTAAAAGTGTCAAATGCCCGTCCAAAGTCAATTAATACAAGTAAAACGGTGACTGAAATTGGACTGATTGCTGGTAAGTGCAATATTTACTCTTCCTAAACCCAGCTTGCTTCGGCCTAATAAGATAGTCTACTATAGTTTTTAGTGAAGTAATACTTCTCCAATTGCTGCAGATGCTCAAGTTTCCTCTTTTTGGTTATGTCACAATTACTCTTTCTTTCAAGCGTTCTCCAACCTCTCTTAAGGTCCCCTCACATCGTTCTATTGTATGTAAGCACCATGGCAGTCGCATATTTGGTTTGCTGCGGTCAAGTTTCAAAACAGTAAACTAGACCTCCAATCATCTTCCGATAAATACGTCCTACGGTAAAAATAAGCTTACTATGTCGTATTGCAAAATATGCCAAATTTGGTGGTAAACGTTGGAATTGCAAAGTCAAAAAACCTTAAAAGGTCTTACTGGAGGCTAAAAGTCGACAGAGACAAGGCTTTAGTAATTTTTGTAGTCGTCGTCAAGACGCTTCTTTTATTGCCTCTCCCAGGTTTGTAACATTTAAAATGGCTGAGCTAGAGCATTTGTCCAGGCTGTCATGTGTTAAGAGAAATTCTGTCCAGATGTCCTATCACAAAACAAGCCATCCGATAGTCACGGCGGGTAGCAAATCGTGATCTTCATTTGTTTTTGGTCTAGCGTGCAAGCTTTTAGTCTCTTAATAGCTGGTGTTTTTGCCGACCTAGAACACTTGGACACCTTCTGAAGGAGTCACTTTTTCGATCATTTCTTTTCCAGAACACCCGAAGCAGTTAAGTGTTGTCAAGTCCATAAAAAATAACTCTTGCGAGCTAACACAAACAAATTTAGTTCGCTAGGTACATTCGTTGGTTTTTTTATTTATGAGGGAGTCAAACTATAATTAGTCCAAGCAAAACCACTTCTCAAGATAGAGAAGTGGTTTTCGTATATTAAAATACACAGAAAAAAATGTTAGGAATCTTATTGACCTTATTTTAGTTGTGTTATACATATTGTAAATGTTTTATATTTTGGGTAGGTATTGTAGATAATATTTTTGTTTTCCAAAATGTCCAAAACAACATCTCTATCTTGAAAACTAAATTTTTTATCGACTTAAATATTTTGACGCCTACTTCGACCCATAATACTAGATCAAGAGAGTAATTTGCGCCAGGCATGCCCATGACATTTCCATTACTTCATGTGTCATAAAATTATTTGGTCGATTTTAATAATATTTTGTTCAATTAATAAGGGTTCAAGGGGACTTCCTGTGTATGAAACTGTCCTTATTTCATCCTCATTCCAACCACTATAGGTTGTCTGGGGTTCCGCTCCCGTTTTGATATCAAGAAGTTTTGTGTGGATTTTTACAAGAGGGGTTCAGCAAACATTCATTTTTTCAATGAAAACTTTAATGTTTCCTGTCAAATGTGTTGTAGTTCGAATCTTCTTTGAATTCCCCGTCTTTCAATCCAAGAGCATGGAAAATTTGCTTTTTTTCCCTTGGTATATGGAGTGGGTGAATCAATGATTTGACGGTTCCAACATGAATGAACCTGAGATTTGCCCACAACTTGGATTGAAAAAATCGGGTTTTTTCAACGAGCCTTAAGGGGATTGGCCAGGGTCATTGGCCTACTGCGATTTTTTCGAAAAAAAATTCAGCCAAATTGAGTTTGACAGGGGCGTTTCGCCCCCGTTAATTTTTGTGGTTTCTTGTTGGGGTTTTAGCCCCGTAGCTCCCAAACGGGGACTCCGATCCCAAAATGGTCTTCGGGAGGCCCCCTCAACTTTTTAAGGCCCTTGGGATAGCGCAAAAATTTTGACCCCGGAAGCTCCTGTTAAGGGGATAGAGAGCTTTTTCGGCCGATTTTGTATGGAAAATCTTGTATGGAAAATTTTAACTTTGAAGCCTGATATCTCCGAAAGGAGGCTCTGGCCGGATGTGGGGTCGGTGGATTCGACCCTTAAGGGCAACTGAGAGTCCGCTAAAAAAATTTATTTTCATGCAAATCAACTATTCTCAGATTTTCTTCATGATGTCATCCCAGGTGTCCAAAAGGCTTATGGGATTATTTCCTGCACCCGAGGTCTCAGGAGAATGAATGGGGTGTCATAGGAAAGGTAATTTTTAGGCCTTTCCAACAATCTCAAATTTCCTATCAGAGGATTGCTCGTCCTTAAGATATGAATTTTTTTCTTGTAAAAAATTATATCTCGAAATTTAACTCCCAGCCCATCGGATTTTTTTCTTCTAAAAAATAGTTTGGGTCAAGGGAAAACTTTAACCTATATGTCAAAACCCAGGTTGCCATGTTGGAAGTACGTCAAATAGCGTGTCAAAAGTTAAAAACGCCATTTAAAAATACTTTCAACATGGCGACTGACTATTTTTGTATGTTTAAATTACAGTGTTTATTGAGGAGTACAAGTCGTCCTTGGACACCAAACCGCTATGACCTACTTAAATAGGCCAAAAGAATTTTCAAAGGAAAAAAAATTCAGTTTTTTGAAAATTTCAATATGACGAATGCCCTTAAATCCGAAAAATTTTTACAGGGTCGTACTTCTTGCATTTTTGCGCGTCCATTAATACCAAGATTACCTTCCTAGCTTCTCTGGAAGCCGACCCTGTGTGAAAAAAGTTGTAATGTTTACATTTTCGGTTTGTTTACATTTTTGGCCGGTCAAATTTGGTCAAATTTTGAAGTCCGGAAATAAACTTTTGAAAGCACTACTGCCTTAAATTTTGACTTCCGGGGCAAAAATTGAGCCGGCCTGTCCTAGTTCCCCGCAAAAGGAGACCAAAATTACCAAGATTTCCTTGGCTCCTCGTCTACTCCCCGCGCGGGGAGCCAACTCATGCAATTTGTTTATCTCGTGGAAGGTCAAATGTATGGGGCGCGGAAGGCCGCGCGGCCTTCCGTTGGCTAACCGTTTCATATATTCCGCGGGGAGCCAAGTTCAAACAGGGGAGATATAAGGGCGTGACACGGCTGCCACCCTATCGAGATGCCAATTCAATTGGGGTTCGTGAGTATAAAGGAGCAGTCCCAAACTTTTTCCGAAAGGTCCTCAAAAGTCAGGATTTGATTTTTGGTGGGTAGTCCAACACCAGGAGACCTTGTTCCCCAAAAATCAGGGTCATCCGATCGCTATTCGCGAAGTTATCGCGATTCCGGATCAAAAAATGGCGCAGAAAAAAAGTTCGAGACTATTTCAGACTCCGAACTTTAATTTTAACAGTGAAATGTTTCGCGAACCCCCAAGTGTTGTATATCAAAATGCGTGTCTTAAAAGCAGCTACAATTTTGTAACAGGTTTTAGGCAGCTACAACCCCCGGTTCGAAAATTATCTGCCAAAATAAAGTCTCGCGAATATCAGGGTAAATCTTTCTCCACCCACCATTTCCCAACCAGACCTCGCCTCTTTGCCAATTTGGTATCATCAGACGAGGAATTAAATGTAGATTCCGATACCACATTTGACGGGAATCATTCAAGTTTTCATCGAAAAAATGAATGTTTTCTGAACCCTCTCCTGATAAAAATTTATAAAACCACGACTACGGCGATGTAATCGCCGTTTTCGTTATGAAAACGCGAGCGGAACCTCAGAGAACCTATAATAGGCGGAACGGGGATGCAATTACGCAACTTTATTGCATGGGAAGTCCCCGTGAAACGGCCTAATAAGGCCGCAATAAGCAAAATAAACAAACATTCACATACATAAATAAAACATTTGTTTGACACTTGGAGCCGTGGGTATTTGGATGGGCATACCTGGCAGGAAACCTATGATTTGGTCTAGAAAGGTGTGAGTCTGAGGGGTCTAAGCATTCTTCGCATGGGCATGTGTTAACTTATGGTGCCATCACACTAGGCAATTTAAATTGCCGCGATTTTGGCAATTTCAGGCAATTCCAGTGGCCGCAAAATTGCGGCAATTTTTGCCCAGAGCAAATAATCAGAATCGGGGCAACTAATTTAGCCGAAAATCGGGCAATTTCCTGTAGTGTGATGGCACCATTTAGCATTTTAGACAAGTCTTAGGCCCGTATTGTTCACGATTGGGTATCGGTACCCAACTGTTAATTCCAGTTGGGTAGTGATTTTGCTATTGTTCACGTTTGGATAGTGTTCTTACCCAGCGATTCATTGGTTTTCAAAACAGTTGGATAGAGATATCCAGCCAAAATTTAACCAGCCGATTTTGTTTGGGTAAAACTTATCAGTGTTTTAGAACAGTCAAATCTTGTATATTTTACTTGTGTTTACTTGTTATGTTGAAAACTATTCGCGTAAAAAGGTGAAATAAAATGTCTTGTGAACACATTTGGGATCGTTGGAGCTTGGAAGATGAGGATAAAGACCTATTTGTTGCTCAATGCCGTCAATACAAAATTTCAGAGCGCCTCCTAAGAAAATTTAAAAGATTAATCACAGTGTAAAGTAGAGACTTTTTAACTAAACAAGAAAGTTATAAAACGAACAACACCTTATAGTCTCTACACTTAAAAAACAGTACCTTTTTACGCCTTTTTTTATTTTTTTTATTTTTTTTTTTTGACGCGTTTCGGAGATATTTCTCCATCGACAGGGCGAGTCCGACTAATCACTCTGAAGTCTTATACTTGATGTACGTGTCGTTTCGATGATCTTCGCTGATCAGGGCGCGTGCGATGAGTGTACTCGTAGGCGAGGGGGAGCCAGATAAAAAATAGAAGAGCTTATTGGGGGCTCATCCTCGTTCATCAACGGCGTAAAAAGGTACTGTTTTTTAACTGTAGAGACTATAAGGTGTTGTTCGTTTTATAACTTTCTTGTTTAGCGCCTTCTAAGAACCCCCGGAGCAAGAACCTCATCCGATGGGGACTCCAGCCATCGACCTTGGAAAAATAAAATCTCCCTTATGGAAGATTTTTTTTTCCAGGGTCGATGACTCCAACTCCTTGCCCTGCTCATGATCTTCTACTCCAGCCACGTCCGGAATGCCACAATAGACATCAACATCCTGGTTTGCCTCATTTTCCACTTCCGCCGCCGCTTCATCGTCAGAGGTGAGACCTTTGGCGTTGCAGATTCCCCCCCAAGAGACGCTCTTCTATGAGCAGGGTGTCCACGAAACGACAAAAGCTCTCACAGAGCTTCGCGAATTTTACTCAAGTCCGGAGTCCAAGCCGTGGAGAACGAGACTCAAGCTTCGGGATCGTCGCGCTTCGCGAGTTTCGTGGAGGGCGACTCCCATCAGCGCGACGAGGAAATGCTCGACTACGAAACGACGCATGACATTCTGGACGAGAGCGATAGCGATAATGACGATATTTCAGACGACATAATAATACGAGGTCTAAATTACAAATTGAATGTCTTGGTTACTAAATGAATAAATTTTACAAAAAAATAACAAGAAAAGTCATTGAGTCATTGATCAAAGTATTTTAATTAAGTATCAAGAACCTCCTCTCTAAAACACGGTTCTTATAGTAGCTCCTTCCGAACAGGCAGTAGAACCGGGGCTTCGTGAAGCACTTCGGGTGGATGCACTTGTCATCGGCCTTGCGCTCCGCTGGCTGCTTGAATGGCTCGCTCCCATGGCAGGTGCTCCTACATCAGCCTCGGTGTCGTCTCACGCACTGTTGGCCTTTATGAGCTTCTCGTACTCGCTGACACCGCAGAAAGGGGCCTGGATGATGTTCTTGGCGTCCAACAGCTTTGTGAACTAGATAGATCTGGGGTGGGGCAGAGGGTCACGCAGGTCCCGAAGATCCTATTGTGACCCATCCGTCAGAGACGGATTGCCCCGGAGCTTTGTGAACTCCCTCCAGCTCTTCGTGACCTTCAAGTGGGCCGCCAAGTTAGGCTTGACGCGCTCAAACATGGCCTTCTGGATCGTCAAAGGCAGCTCTGGAACATTCTTGGCTACGTCCCCTCTCGGGATCACCAGTTCCTCCCCGATGTCTCTCCGCACTGCCACAATCTGGTTGTTCTGGACATCCTTGGGACCCAGTTCAATCCGAATGGGGACGCCCTTCAGCTCCCAGTGGTTGCATTTTCATCCTGGCGAGTTGTTCTCACGCCTAAAATCAAGTTTTGGGTAATTTTAAGCATTAAAAAGGGACCAAAGAGCTCTTTTTACGAAATTTCGAGCTAGCAGAAATCAAAACAAGTTGGCAACGAAACATATTTTAACAGTTTTTTCGTATATTTCCGGGTTTAAGAAAGAAAATTTTACCTTATTCTGTAGTATCTTGCTGCTATTCACAGTTTTGAATAACCTTTTCCAGGTTTATTCACTTTTTGAGAGAAAATAAGCTAAAATAAGCTCGAAATGACACCAAGTGTTGGGTAAAATATGGAATGTTTTGTGTTATAACTTTGTTATAATGGAAGAATATTGGAAAATATTGCAAACCAGCTGATAACTTACCGAGATGTGATAAATCGGTACCTAAGAGTGAACAATACCAATTTTTACCCAACAGAAATAATCGTTGCGATAAAGTTATCAGTTGGGTATACTATCGAAGGCGTATTTGCCCAACCGTGAACAATACGGGCCTTAGGCCGGTAATTAGTCGTAGACTTAAATTGCAGGGCTCGTTTATAGCATTTTATAAACGAAATAGCTTAACTCTTTCATCAATAAAATACCAATGATTTTTAGTGCATTTTCATCAATTTTGAAAAAAATGCACTTATGTGTCCGATATGTCTGTCCGTCCGTCTGTACGTCTGAGTCGCAAAGGCTCAGAAACTACAAGAGATAGAGACCTGCGGTTTTTTGCATGTTGTTGGTCTGGAGGGTGGGCAAAATGATTTGGTTTTTCCGAAAAACTACCTGGGGGGTAATTAAGGGGGTTTTCCCGTTGTATGAAAGTTCCATATACTTCATCTGATTGAGCTGAATTTTGGATATGCTATACATCATGCCAAATCTAGCAAATCATAGAACACATGTTTGCCCCTATCACTCAACGGGGTGGGGTGAGAGGCCTTCGAAGGGGGGAAAAATTTAGTTGCTCCGATCGAGCTGAAATTCAGAATGGTCATGTAAAATGACAAAATAAGCAATTTTTATTTCGGGTCATGGTCTCAAAAATGTAAAATAACGGACTCTGGGGGTCAATTAGTGGCCACCAAAGACTTCCCCTTGGGCCACCCAAGACCCGCCCCAAATTTCAAATTCAATCGATTGAGCTGAAACTTTGGGCAACTGTTAGATGGTATTAAATCCAGCAAAAAACAGTTCAACAGTAAGTCTCTATGACCTAAGGGTGAGGAGCTGTGAGCTCCCAAAGTTTGTATGAGGCGAAAATTTTGTAACTTCAATCGAACTGAAACTTGGGCAAATGTTAAATGACACTAAATTTAGTAAAAAAATCCTTCTACATTAAGGCTCTATGGCCTGTAGGATCGAAGTATGGGGTCCAATAACTTTCCACAGTGACGGAATTCGGGACAAAACATTTTTACTTCGACCCAACTTTTGCAACAAAGCGAATTGAAAATGCACTCAAATGCGTTCGTCCCCGACTAAGCTTTAAACATGTTTTTAAAATGCACTTGACTGCTTTGGGTGGCTCAAAAACAAAAAATCGAAACTGTGACCCCCTTAGAAGGTGTCCAAGTGGTCTAGGTCGGCCAAAATACCAGCTGAGAGGATAAAAACTTGCACGCTAGACCAAAAACAAATCGTCCATTCCCGCTGGCACTATTGCAAAACCGAACTTTTCAATATGCTCAGAGGGTGCCAAAAAATACTTTTTCACAATATGTTAAGTAATAAGGGTTCGAAAATGATACGATAAGCCGGGGTTTCTAGCGCACGAAAAAAATTTTGCTCGAATAGTTTTAATTTTTAATTTATCGATTTCACACTTAGTTTTTATTCTCAAAACTCAGTTCTATGAAATTAAGACGAGGTCAAAAAGTCTCAAAATATGCGTCGTTACGCATGCTCCCCCTCTTGGTTTCTGATTGACAATAAGGGTCAAGATCTGGTGCGTGCGTAACGCTAAAAACTAAAAAAGTTTATATTCTGTCTTCACTTTGACAGTTAGGCTTCTCTAAAGGCCCACAAGCTTTTGAGTTTGAAGTTGCCTAAAAACTTGGTCATGGGTGTTCTTTACTGGTCCAGAAGTGCCCCAAAAAGTGCACAATGGGAACTTTTGACTGATTACGGGGCCAAAAATTAAAAAGACTAAAGCTTGATCAAAGAGACCAAAAGGGGAATCACTGAATTTGTGAAGGAATCCTGCGTCCTCAAATATCTTTGGTTTTTTGATCGAGCTTTTGATTGCTGAGATATGACCGTTCAAAGTTGGACCTTAAAAATTTTTCCTAGAAAAATTGATTTTTTTCTCAGTCACCCATATTTGAAAAATCATTTCTTTTATGCGTCCTTAAGTTATTTGTTCCATTTCTTTTAAATTCATATGTAATTGTCATATTATGTTAAATATGTAACTTTTTTTAAAAATATACTATTTATGAAAATATTAGCAATTATTGAAATACTTTTTGCATCTTGAATACCTTGAATACCTGGGCCTCTCTTGGTGAAATTTTTTTCCTGTATTCTTTATGAATAGAGAGAGAAGTCAAAAAATAGTGGTACAATATAAATGACAATTTCTGTTCGGTGCAATTGATTTTCAAAATTGCATTTTAGATGATTTTTTGCATTTTAGGTATTCTTTATGAATAGAGAAGTCAAAAAAATAGTGGTAAAATATTATGACAATTTCTGTTCGGTGCAATTGTTGATTTTCAAAATTGCATTTTAGATGATTTTTTCCGATTTAACTTCAATAAGTTAGCTACTTTTTAAGACAATACAAGGTTTTTGAGGGTGTCAAAATTAGGAAAAAAAAGCATTTTTGTGCTTAATTTGTCCGTTTATTTGTCGTGTGTCAGTTTGGCCGCCTGTCGGTCCGTTTGTCTGTCATGCATTTCAGACATGGTTAAGGAAAACCAGGGAAAACTTTTCTATTTATTAACTTAATTATATTTTTTTTATATAAAAGCACATTTTTCGAAAATCTGACTAAAATTCTGATCGATTGGTATATAAATTTTTTATTTTATAAGTTAGAAATATAGTAAATTTAAATTTCAAGTTAAAAGTTATGATAAAAACAAAGGGAAAAGCCAAGTTAAGTCCCTTAAACCTTTAGTAGGAGTCTAATATTTTAGATCTAGGCTATTTAGAGCACAACAATTTCGAATCCATGAAAAAAAAGAACTTTTCATGAAAAATTTATAAACTTTCCCAAATTTTCCAAGGGAGACTATTCAAGATGATAAAATTTCCAATTTTTTTAAATTAATTCAGGTTTCTCGACACCCAAAAACCCCTTAAAACCAGTTTTCAGCTCGATCTAAGCTTTCTTTGAATTTTGGCCCCGTAATCAGTCAAATTTTCGCATTGTGATAAGTGTGCGTGCGTAGTGCTATTTTTGTTAGCTGTTATCTGATACTCTAGAAGACTCTAGATAGAAAAGTTTGGTCTTTCACAAAATTTTATGCCTCAATTAACTAAATAACGTGAGGCTTGGTCAAAATCAACCGATGGAAAAAAACATGTTTAAAGCTTAGTCGGGGACGAACGCATTTGAGTGCATTTTCAATTCGCTTTGTTGCAAAAGTTGGGTCGAAGTAAAAATGTTTTGTCCCGAATTCCGTCACTGTGGAAAGTTATTGGACCCCATACTTCGATCCTACAGGCCATAGAGCCTTAATGTAGAAGGATTTTTTTACTAAATTTAGTGTCATTTAACATTTGCCCAAGTTTCAGTTCGATTGGAGTTACAAAATTTTCGCCTCATACAAACTTTGGGAGCTCACAGCTCCTCACCCTTAGGTCATAGAGACTTACTGTTGAACTGTTTTTTGCTGGATTTAATGCCATGTAACAGTTGCCAAAGTTTCAGCTCAATCGGTTGAATTTCAAATTTTGCCCTACTGTTCACTAAGGAAAGTCTTGAGTGGCCACTAATTGACCCCCAGAGGCCATTATTTTACATTTTTGAGACCATGACCCGAAACAAAAGTTGCTTATTTTGTCATTTTATATGACCATTCTGAATTTCAGCTCAAGCGGAGCAACTAAAATGTTCCCCTCTTTTGGGGCCCCTCACTGCACTCTCTTAAGTGATAGGGGCAAACATGTGTTCTTTGATCATAAGTATTATGAGTATAACATAGCCAAAATTCAGCTCAATCGGACGAAGTATATGGAACTTTCATACAACGGGACAACCCCCTTAATTACCCCCCAGGCAGTTTTTCAGAAAAACAAAATCATTTGGCCCACCCTCCAGACCATATCTAACAACATGCAAAAAACCGCAGGTCTCTAGCTCTTGTAGTTTCTGAGCCTTTGCGACTCGGACGGACAGACATATTGGACACATAAGTGCATTTTTTTCAAAATTGATGAAAATGCACTAAAAATGTTTGCCTCTCAGAGCGACATAGGAACTGACGACATCATTCACTCAACGGATTGACTTAAAAGGCTCATTGAACATTTGAAATTTAGGATCCTGACTGCAATGAAAAATTTTAAACATCAATTCTAAAATATATAAAAAGCAAAATCGGAGATTAAGCTTTAGGTTGCATTTTCAAAGATTTCAAAAAAAGACCAAACTTTGAGGGCCACTAGCTCCGTCCCTGAACATTATAGGGGAAACAAGCGGTACTATAATTTTCTAGATTTGACACAGACTACAACATACTAAAATATCAGCTCAATCGGATGTAATATAAGGAGTTTTCATGCAAAACTAAAACACCCTCTATTCCCCTCAAGAGTCTAATATTGTTAGCTTGCACCCCTACAGACCATAACCTACACGATTCTGAGTTTTAGCCAATTCTGATGCTATAAATATATTTACCTAGCTCACGTATGGGAACCCTTTTTCGGCCCCTAAGGTTGGCAAAAATTTTATTTATGCCATTTAAATAAGAATTTTCTACTTTTTTAGTCATATTCAAGCTCAGTAACTTATGCAAGTGTCAAAGCTTTTATGAAGAATGAATCCTGCTCCTCTGTATTATATTTTGAAGCGTAACGCCCGCACAACAAAAATAATCAAAATGTGCGTGAGTTACGCTCTTTCTTTACTAAATTTCTCTGCAACCCTTAATGCAAAACCCAAGGTTATGGTATTTTCGGAATGGAAATTAGGTCAGCTTTCTATCGTGGTACTTTTTATTTTTCCCGTATCATCTATTAGAAAAAGAATTTGACTTTGAGTGCACTCAAGTCAAGATGGTGTGACAAAAAATGTGCTTGCGTAACACTAACTTTTTCTCAATTTTCAAAAAGAAGATCAGTAATGAAAAACCCAACTCGATGTTATTGTAGTACCTCTTAAAATAGCCGACAGTTCAAGGCTAATTTGGCTGTTTTAAGTTAAGCCCATGTATGTGAATCGACCTTTACTCAACTCAAATAAATTATTTTTAGATATATATCTATTAAACTTTTCTTGACATTTTCCTTGAAGTTCATTAAAGTTTTTTCGTGCCAAGCTTTAAAGGCCCAGTGCGTGCTGTCCTTCGTTGTTCAAGTTCCTTTTGACGAAGGAGTCGTTTTTCGTCTCGCTTTTTTCTTGATTCATCAACTTTAGAATTAGCTAAAAAAAAGTTCAAAATTATTCCATTAGTCATTAGCATTTTGTTCATTGTCAATGGTACTCCTCAAAAAACCAAATTCAGAAAAGGCCAGATGCTACTACTTCACATAATTTAGTCCTCAGAAGTTCTCGAACATATTCCGATAAGCCGGGATTTCCACCGTATGGTAATATTTTCGTTGCCAGACTTTAAAGGCTGAAAATTGACATTTAGAGTCCATGGCGCTTTTAAAAATTTAGAAAGGAGAATTTTATAAAAATAAAGAGGCCCTTATCCGTAATTTTTCATAATTTCTCAGGCATGAGTTCTGATTGATACTTCTCAGTTCGTTATTTTCCGAGACTTTTTGTAATTTCAGCCCAATCGGATGAAGTAAATAATGTCACTTACGCTCATTAATTGGCTTAGTGCGAAAAATAAAAAAAATCAATTCAAATTAAATTAAGTCAAATTGAATCAAGCAAAATCGATTATAAAGCTTATTCCTAAGAAAATTTCTGCCTAGCTCCTGAATTGGGCAATTGAGGTTGCTGATCACGAAAATCAAGATCGTTTTTAATATGAATGTTTAGTTTTTGAGATATAGGGGGGGGGGGGGGGGGGGGGGGGGGAGGGTGTTGGGGGAACGCTTCTTGAACGAGCATAGCGGCGTCAGTTTATAACCGATTCCTTTGATATTTTTTTTGTAGGTAATGTTCTACAGTTATAAAATGTTCTCAGTACCAGGGCTCTCAAACAACGGGAAATGGGCTCAAATTTGCAAAAAGTCAAAAATGTTTTCCAAATTTTTGAAACTTTGCTAATTTTTAGGTACCTAGTTACCATTTTTTTGAGCCCCTAATGTTTTAAGACCGAATCACATACTTGGACAAAATTGTTCTGGACAAAATGTCCAACTGACTCTAGCTCGGCCACCTTAAGTGCTAGGGCCAGGGCGTAAAGTGATTGTTGTAACCGCCGTTGAGACGCTTCCTTTGAAACTCTTCTTAAGTCCGTAGCCCTAAAATGGCTGAGATAGAGCGTTTGCCTAGACTGTTCTGAGGCCCTCGAAATTCTGTCCAGATGTCCTATCGCAAAATACGCCATACGATTGTCGTGGCGGGTGTTAAATCGTGATCTCCATTAGATTTTGGGATAACCTGCAAAGTTTTAGCCTCTTAGCTGCTGTTTTGGCCGAGTTAGACCACTTGGACACTTTGGAAAGGGTCATTTTTTCGATATTTATTTTTTTTCTGAGCCACTTGAAGCAGTTAAGGATTGTTAAGAGCTATTTTTCAAAACAAAAAGTTATTTTGAGCATATGGTACACACAAAAATTTAGCTCGCTAGGTACATTCGATGCTGTTTTATTAGAGAATGAGTGGAGCTAGAATTCGGCAAAATAACCGTATTTTTAGTGCATTTTCATCAATTTTGAAAAAAATGCACTTATGTGTTCGATATGTCCGTCTGTCCGTCCGTCTGAGTCGCAAAGGTCGCATTCTAAAACACTAGTAAATGTACCTAGCGAGCTAAATTTTTTTGTGTATGCTCAAAATAAGTTGTTCTTTTGAAAAATAGCACTAAACAACCCTTAACTGCTTCGAGTGGCTCAGAAAAAAAAAATAAATATCGAAAAAATGACCAAGTGGTCTAAATCGTCCAAAACAGCAGTTAGGGCCTGTTCACATATTACGTAACGGTGAAAATCGAGATTTTCGACCCCCACCCCCCCCCCCTCTGTCACGGTTTGTCCTATATAACAGTACTTGAGTTTGTACTGACTGTCACGGAGCGGCCGACACCCCCCCCCCCCCCTTGGACCGTGACGTAATATGTGAACAGGCCCTTAAGAGGCTAAAAACTTGCAGGCTATCTCAAAATTAAATGTAGATCATGATTTGACACCTGCCACGACAATCGTATGGCGTATTTTGTGATAGGACATCTGGACAGAATTTCGAGGGCCTCAAGACAGCCTGGACAAATGCTCTAGCTCAGCCATTTTGAGAGCTACGGACCTGGGACGGGTATCAATAGAAGCTTCTTAACGGCGACTACAACAATCATTCCACGCTGTGGCCCTAGCACTTAAGAGGGCAGAGCTAGAGCCGGTTGGCGTTTTGTCCAGGACAATTTTGTCCAAGTATGTGAATCGGCCTTTAAATTTGAAAAACTAAAGCTCATTACTTCTCAAATAAAAGAAAAATCAGGGAAATGGAATGCTTTTTAACTTAGTTATAGTCTTCCAAAAAAAGGTCCGACAGGAGGTCTCAGGAAAATGGTACTTCGCGCCTATTTCAAAATCTTTAGCTGGCTAGCTCCTAAAAATAACTTTTCTTGAGTAATTTGGGGTTGCTGATCTCAACAATCAAAGCCGTTTTGATTTAAATGTTTAATTTTTAAGATATATGGGGGAGGTGTGAGGTGAGCGGTTCCTACCAACTTTAGACGAGCATAGCGACGTCGTTGTTCAAAGTTTGGTATGAACCGCTCTCCTCCCCCCCCCCCCCTTTATTCAAAAAACTAAATATTCACTTTACAAATGATCTTAATTTTCATAATCAACTTCCCCCAATTACTTGAGAAAAGTTGGTGTCAGGAGCTAGGCAGATTGGTGTTCATACTGTGTAATTATAAGTAGGTGTTAAAGCAAAACTCTATGCACTGGATATTAACGACATCAGCCCTTCTCAACATATTGAAAATGCACCCATAAGTTTCAAGAATTAAAAAAGCAAGACTCTGTTATAAGCCGTCAATTACTTAGGTACTAAGAAACCTTCGGTCTATTTGCTCATATCTTCACAATACGAGATTCACTTGCTCTAGTAGCTCTAATAAGACAGAAGACTCGTTTTTACATCCAATTTCCAAGAACGAAATGGCTAAAACAGCAAAGGAACTAATTTTGAGACTCTTTGAAGAAGAAACCAATGTGCTAAACAAAGCAATCCCAGAAAACGAAGCTCCTAGCTCTGTAGCTGCTGAAGAATCGATGCCTCTGGCAAAATTACGCTTAGCTATCATGCAACAAAGAACTAATTTAGCTAGAAACACTGATGAGGAAGCAGTAAATGCCATTTCAAGAGTTTGCTGCAATGAAAGTAACTGGCGAAAGGACTTCACTTCTAGATAAAGCTTTTTACTGACTATAAAGCCCTCGACAGTTGAGAGCAAAAGAAACTTATCGATTTCCTTGTAAATGCTAACCATTGGTCTTAAACAACCCGAATTCATGAGTTTTCTTATGGAGTTCATAAGAAATTTAACATATAACTAGGGGGAGACCCCCTGCTCGCAAGTGCTTCGCTCGCCGCTCCACACCTCGCTTCGCACGGCTCGCCAACCCCTCATTTTGCCTACTGCAAAATCTGGTGGCGCTACGCGCCACTTTTTCAAATTTTATGACATTTAATACGCCGGTGGTGTTTGGTGAAAACAGTTTTGACCACGTAAAGGTACACTATTCGACTTGTTGAGGAGAAGCTTTATCGCTTTCACACAACCGTTCCCTACTCACGCTTGAAACGCTCACCGCTTCGCCAGGGGCTCCACTGCGCTTCTTGCTTGCTCTGCAAGGCTAGCCAAACCCCCCCCCCCCGTCCCCCTTTTGCTAACCACTGGTCTTAAACAACTCAAATTCATGAGTTTTCATAAGAGCATAAGAAATTTAACATACAATTACAATCTATATGAAGATTTTGAGAATGTGCGAAATCATGAAAAATCGACTTAGGAAGCTGGAAATTGGCACAAATCATCTTCATTTACTCCCAAGTAAGGTTATAGAAAGTTTTTAAGAACATTTTAATTTTAGAGGGCACTATTGGAACTTAAGTGGCCGAAAACATGTGATTTTCGGTTTTACCCCCATAACTCATGTCTCACAAAAGATATCGAAAAATCGCTTTTTAAAGCACGTCTCACAATGGTCGATTTTGGTCATTTCATGCGAAATATATTTGTTTTTCTCCTCTTTGAGAACAAAAATAGCTCAAACAGGTATCGTTAGAACCAACAAACTTTTGCAAGTTCACAGCACTTTAAATCATTAAAAAAGACTCATCCGTTCAGAAGTTATGAGGGTTCAAAGTTGGGAACCTCAAATTCGTGAAAAAAAGGCCGAAGAGGTCAACTTTGAAAATTCATATTTCCTAAGCAGATAAAGCTTTTTTGACCAAGTAACTTTTAAAAATCAGTAAAAATTGTGAAATTTCAGCAAACAACTTAAAAATTTAAAAATGTTATTTTTTAAGGGAAATTTTTTCTCTCGAAAATAGACATTTTTGGCTTTTTTAAAGATTTTTAATTTCCGTAAAACTGATATGTGGCGTCTTTTGTCTTAGTGTCTTTAAGTGGACCACAAGTCTAGTGTGCCATAAAAAATTCAGACAATTTTGATAACCAGAAATAGGTTTAACTGATTTGGCCTCCACAATCACCATCGAAGGTGCATAATGCACTAAAAAGTGAACATAAAAATTAACAAAATCAACTTTATTTTATTTTATTTGAATACTATAGTTTTATCTATTCAAAATGCCCAAAACGAGCTGCGTGAGTTAAGTCTACGATTTGTTTCGGATTTAAGAGTAGAACAAGTAATCGTATGCCTATGCTGAGAGAGAGGCCAAAACATTAACATCGATAATTTTGAGATGTATATGATGCTGAACTTTTTTTGACCTAGAAGATCCTGGTAAGGAGCTAGAGGGCTTTTAAGGCCAATTTTGGGGGGTCCAAGCATAAGAAAAATTCGGGACATGATTTTCTTGGCCAGAACCTCTTTTATGGATGTATTCGCCCTTACATTTGGAATTTTCAACAAAAAAAATTTTTTGAAAAATTTTTCCTATGCCTGGACCCCCCCAAAATCGGCCGAAAAAGCCCTCTAGCTCCTCACCAAAAGCTTCCGGGGTCAAAATTTGAGCATCATCTTTAGTGTCTTAAAAAGTAGAAAGGACTTCCCAAAGATCATTTTGAGATCAAAGCCCTCTTTTGGGAGCTACGGGGGTAATACCTCAACTCAAAACCTCAAAAAAACTTACGAGATACCCGTATCTGACGTATCATATGCTCTTTTTGGGCACAAAATAAAATTTTTCGAGCTATTTTTGCATTTTTTTGTCTGGATAACTGTGAAATGCATCTGATATAGTTAAATTAAGTTCATTGAATCAATTTTAGGTTGATAACTAATGGAAAGAAATTTCACTTTCATTGAAATTTCATAAATCACACACTTAATTCCAATTTTCTCGAGAAGTGCACTAGATCGAGAAAAACCCTTTGTACCTCAAATACCTAGACTTAACCTCTACATAAAATACTAGAGCCCAGCTCATTGTAACGCAGCGGCTCTACGCTATTTTATGAGAAAGGTGAATTTTTGGTAAAAATTCAAAATTTTTTTTTTTAAATGGAATTTTTGATTCTTACCCCAAAGCTATACTTTTTTAATAAGCCATAGTCCACACAAATTACATAAAAAAAATTAGCCCGAAAGCTTGAATTATAAGCTAGTTATGGTCGTTCGAAGTTGACCCCTCCCACAGAGGATGCCAAAAAGTCCAACTTTGAAGGCCAATATCTCGAGAACGGTAGGTCTGAGGGAAAAAGTTACCATATTAAGGTTTTCACATTTTTAAAGGAGAGTCCGACGGTACCCGACTTAATCCATTTTACGAACAAAATTTACATACTTTTGCGATCTGGGTGTCTAGGTACTTTAGTAGTCTGTGCGTCAGGATGATGTGAATAAAACACGGATCTAAAACACCAAAAATGTCTTTTCAACCGTCGAACAAGAAGAAAAACACACTCACACACGCAGACTCTATTCCTTGACAATCAAAATTATTCATACAAATTTTTACAATACTGTGAATTTTGCTTAAAATCAATTAATTTTATTACCTATGCTCTGTTCATCCAGTGGTTCAAAATCAACTGTTCCCCATGATTCTGATGTACACTTATCTTTCATGTTATCTCTTTTGTTATCCTCATTAGAACAGGCTGGCAAATCCATATCAGTCAGCTTGTTGTTGTTGGTATATTCAGCGTTGCTTCCAAGAGTTACATTATGCTGCCAGGTATTTTCTTCTTCCTCGTTCTATAAAGATTTATTAAAAGAAGATTAATATTTAAATATTAAACTTTGACTTTACAGACTTTTAATTATAACTGGATCTTTTAAAGTCAAGCATAATTTTCTTATCACACGCAAATTTCTTGAAGTTCAGCGAAATGTAAGTTTTCAAGGTTATTAAAGGAGAGGGGACACCAAAGAGGGAAAAAATTTAGTTGCTTCGATTGAGCTGAAATTTTACTGTGTTGATGGTCATGTACAAACTTGTGAGCCTTATTGGGCGAGCAGGTGAAAACACAGGTTAATAGGTAGGCTTTTATTTTAATAATTTTTCGCCACACGTCTGGTTGCTCCGAATGCCGGAAGATAAGAGACTGGCGAAAAGTGGTGAAAGACGGATTCTCACCATTCTGTCTCCAAGTCCAACTCCTCTCCGTCTCTGTCTCCCGATCAGACGGCTGTGCGTCTACATTGCCGAATGCACCGACCTCACAACCTAACAAATAAATTAATACAGTATAGCCGTACTACCATTAGGTATGGAGCTAGAGATCCCTTGAGATTCTACAGAAATAGATTTTTGGGCAACGGATTTCCCCTTCGACCCAATTTTGCAACGATGTCGACTTGAAAACACTCAATTGTGTTCGTCTCTGTTTTCGCTTTCGGTTAAGCGCAACACATCGCCTCGGCGACATAGCCTCTGCCTGTTAAGTCAACCTCACGTCCACGTTCGTACCGACTGGGGTGTATTCAGCAATGATTGCATGCATACGGGGCTCTGACATGAAGGGCGACTCAGGGCGCCCCAAAACCCTCTCTTATCATCTCCGGATATAGGAGGGCGTAGGAGGAAATGGTCTACGCCTTGGCCCTCCGGTAAATTAGGGAGTTGGGACCGAGGCTTGCAACCTGGTCCCAGGACACACTAGCGCGAGCGAAATGTGAAAAATGCCCCGCAACGAACGGAAGAAGAGAAGAAGAAACCGGACCTTCAATCTGGCGGCCAGGAGGTCACCCGAGGCTATCGGCAACGAAACGAAAACGGAAAATGGACATGAGAATTGGAACCTTGAACGTAAGGGGTCAGACTTACAGACCAGGAGGACTGATTATGCTGACCAAAGAGCAGATCGACATTGCTGCTATTCAGGAGAGCGGATACAACAAGGACGCCCAGAACACCCGCTACAGCGGATACCTGATCCTCCATAGCAGCAGATGTCGAGGACATGTACTTGGCGCTGCCTTCCTCGTAGCCAGGCGGATGGAACACCTAGTCTTAGACTGCCGAGCGATAGATGAGCGAATGTGCGTGCTGCGGATGAAAGGCCGCTTCAAGAACATCTCCCTCATCAACGTGCACGCACCTCATAATGAGTCACCGGATCCTGACAAGGATGCCTATTATGAAGCGCTCTCAAGGGCCTACGACGAACTACCGGCACACGACGTCAAAGTCGTTTTGGGAGACTTCAATGCCAAGGTAGGTCAGGAGGAAGTCTATAGACCAACGATAGGGAAGTACAGCCTGCACCAGATCACGAACGAGAACGGACAGCGCATGATCTTTTATGCGGCTGAAAGGAATTTAGTAGTGAGGAGTACTTCCTTCAAGCACCGACGCAGGCACCTGGCTACGTGGAAACCCCCCAATGACAACTTCCCTGATAACCAGGTCGACTACCTGCTTATCAGCGGAAGACACTTCTCGGACGTCATAGACGTCAAAACATGTTGGATAGCAAATGTTGACTCTGATCACTATCTTGTGGTGGCGACAATGAGAGCGCACCTCGCTCGGTTCCACAATGGTCAACGCGAAGCCGTAAGGCGAATCGCAGTGAACCGACTGAGAGACTCACAGATAGCTGCAACATTTGCTGGTAATCTCAACGCAAGGCTTCAACAACTACACCAAGCACTACCAGAGGACAGCCCTCCCGACTGGCAATCGGTGAGCGAGGCTATCAAGATTGAAGCAACCGACACCTTAGGGTATCAGAGCCCTAACGACTTCAATATCTGGTATGATGCGGAATGCGGAGAGATTACCGACCGTAAGAACGAGGCCCGACTCGAGAGAGAGACAGCAAGGACGAGAGAACGGAAGAATGCGGCAACCGAGCGCTACAGAACACTCCAGAGGGAGGAAAAGCGTCTGCACAAGCGCAAGAAACGGGAGCTTCAAGACAGGACGCTGCTTGATCTCGAGAGGCTCCAAAGCGCTAACGAGTCCCGCAAGTTCTACAAGAGCATCAACCACCAACGGAGAGGCTTCAACCCCAGGCTGAACATCTCTAGAGTGGTGGACGGTACCCTGCTCACCGCGAAACAGGATGTTTTTGGACATTTTAGGGAGCATTTCAACAGCCTCTATAACGGGAGTCTGGAGGCCGGTGACAACGATGTCTCTCACTTGAACGACGACGGTCGTGAAGTGGCCACTCCAACACGAGAAGAAGTCTCGGCGGCCCTCTCCTCACTCAAAAACAACAAAGCCCCTGGCCCGGATAACATCGCAGCAGAACTGCTGAAGCAGGGTGGTGAGGAGGTGGAGAACGTGCTGTACCAACTAGTTCGGAATATCTGGCGTGAAGAGTCGCTGCCCAGAGAGCTGCTAGAGGGGGCCATTGTACCTCTGCATAAGAAGGGCGATAAACTGGGCGATAAACTGCGAAAACTACCGCGGGATTGCTCTACTCAACGCGGCGTACAAAGTTTTCGCAAAAGTACTCTACAATCGACTAGTGGCACGCGCCGAGACAGTCATTTGGGAATATCAATGCGGATTCAGATGTGATCGCTCAACAACAGATCTGATCTTCAACCTACGTCTGATTCTGCAAAGAGGCAGTGAGTTTCAAGTCCAGACGCAACATCTATTCATTTGCTTCAAACAGGCTTATGACAGGGCCAGACGTAGAGAGTTGTTTGTTGCGATGAAGGAGCAGGGCTTTGAAACGAAATTGATTTGATTGGTGAAAGCGACACTTGATGGTACCACATGTCGTGTCAAAGTGCAGAACGACGTATCCGATACTTTTGCAGTCAGAGAGGGACTGAGGCAGGGCGACGCCCTTTCAAGTCTGCTCTTCAACCTCGCCCTTGAGATGGCCTTTAGACGTGCAGGCATCTCAACCAGTAGAACGCTAGCCAACGGGCTGGTACAGATTCTGGGCTTTGCAGATGATCTGGACATAGCCGGTCGGACGAAATCTGCAGTATCGGATACTTTCACCAATCTCAAGACCCAGGCGGAGAAGATGGGTTTTTTTTCGGCCATGAAGGGGGTCGTAAGTACTATCAGCAGATTTGTTAGGCTTCAAGGATTCCAAAATGCTACAGCTTGCCAAGAACAACAGCCAAGGAGTCGCGCCATCAGCCTCCAAAGTTCGTGATTTTGAGTGATTTTTCTTCTGGAGGCACCTCGACGTTTTTGCTATTTCCAGTTCTACCCGGCCATAAAGGGGGTTGAATGTGGTATCAGCAGATTTTCTACGCCTTAAGAATTCTGGAATGCTATAGCTCGCCAGAAACAAGAGCCTGGGAGCCCCGCAAACAGCTTACAAAGTTGAGGGATTTTCAGGCAATGTTAAAACTCCTCCACTTTAAAGACTGATTGCGAGAGACTGATTCTAGAATCTTTGGAGCCTAAAGAATCTGCTGATACCACTTTCGACCCCTTAAAAGCATTATTTTTGAAAAAAATGTGCTTAACTTTGCATATATGCAAGTTTCTTTAATTTTTTTCCTTGCCTAGAGCGAATTTTATTTGCGGGGTTTTCCTAGTAGTCGATGACTACTAATGATATGAAAAGAGAATTTTGCGTTTTTGCTAAATTTGTGCTTATGACTCATAATAGAATCCGCGCTTAGCTTTCGTGTTCATTTTCTTATGAAATCTCAAGAAAAATCATGTGATTGCTTTCATTATGTTGATTTCAGACTTATCCGGAAAGTGGAAACAAGGAAAATACTTCAAAATAACAACAAACACTGTAAAAAGTTCTGAAAAATTCCATCTTCCCAGTTAAATGAAAATTTTCCTTAATGTGTGACACATCTCGCTTGTCCCAAGTACCACTCATGACATTATCTATTCACTGAGACGGTTCCTAAAAGCTATCGAAACCTCTTAACGCTTAAGCTATCAAAACCCCTTCCAGAGACGGGTGTTATTGGCTATGCGAGAATAGAAAATTGAAGTTTCCAACGAAAAATTTCTTGCCTCGTCTTTGAGGCAAACACAGGTCGTCACGAAGTTATGAAATAGAAATATCGATATTCAGTAAAAATTTAAGAAGAAGTTTTTATCATGAGGTGGTAGGTTCTGTTAAGGCAGTTTTATTTGAGTAAATATTTGATTGAATAACCACTCATGCTTACCTCTTCTTCCAGACTTGCCCAATCTTCGTTTTCCCAGCCATCATGTCCATCGTCTCTTGTTGATTCAATTTGATTTAGTTTTGTAGGTGTGCACGTCATTGGACTACTAGGATCTTGTGAAGTCTATTAAAGAAAATAGTCCATTACTTTACGTCCATTCTCGCTGGAACTCGCAAATTTGAAATTTTTAAACTGCTCTGAGGAGGCTAAAAGTAACTTTTTCAAAACAACCAAAATCTGAAGCTTTTAGAAATGTTACTATAAGCCGAGGTTTCTAGCGTTTGGTCATATATCTTCAATAAATAAGCAGAAAATTGATTAAAAAACTGATAAAAACCAAAATGTGCGTGAGTAACGCTATTTCCTTACGAAATTTCTCCGCAACCCTTAAGAGTAGTAAAGAATTTTATGGGGCAACTTTCAGACGGTTGATTTCAGCTCCCAGGGCACGTAGAAAGGCGAATGATAGCTGTAAAGTTGCGCACACCCTTCAAAAGATGCACGAGCTGTATATTGGTCCTGGGTATTAAGGCGTTTCGGAGCTCTGGGAGTTCCCCTGGATGCCTATCAAAATGCCCGTTCTCCACTATTTTTCTCCGGACCCCTGGATATTGTATTTTTCCTAGATAGCTCGTGAAAAATAAAGGTCACTTTGCCTCGGAAAATCTTATCTCCGGGGGCTCCTTCAATTTTTTCGCTTTTTTCTGAAAAATTTTCGGTCAAATTTTACGGTAGCCATGACTTTTGAAAATCAATTTTCGTGATTTCGGGCTACATTTTTCTCAAAAAGCCCTGAACCTAGAAAACTTTACATCATCTCATTCGAAAATACTTTGGGAAAATTTAAAAAAAAAAATTTACGCGTGTTTGATCTGAACCGCCTTGACGATGAATTTGGTTACCAAACAACACACGCAAATAAATTGTTTTTTTGCTTAAGTTTCAAGGGAGAACCTCGCTTTGAATTTTTCCAAAGCATCGAGTCATCCCTAGCTTTTATTCCCCGGCGCACCTTTTGTTTACCACTTCATAAAACGGCTCACCGATTTCATCCTCGGGCTCACCTTAGGCTCCCCAATTTAATTCGCCGGCTCACCTTTGGCTCACCAATTTAATTTCCCGGTGGACCTTTGACTCACCTATTTTATTTCCGGCTCACCAATTTTATTCCCCAGCTCACCTTTGGCTCACCAATTTTATTCAACGACTTACCTTTGGCTCACCAATTGTATTCCACAGCTTACCCTTGGCTCACCAATTTTATTCCGCAGCTCACCTTTGGCTCACCAATTTAAGGCCAGGGTGAAAGTGAATCCCAAGGCACCCTATGACATGAATTCAAATTTTGCAGGAACAATTCCCGAATTTTTCTATTTCCTCATTTAGATGGAAATGATTCTAAATCATTCTCCTGCTTCCCAAAACATTACCCCAGTACTTTGAATGACTCAAATCGGTCCAGAAATAGCTGATTTAGGTCATTTTCTCCTTTTTTCATTCAAAAGGTTCTAAAGGGTCAGAAACTGAACGCACAGAGTGAAACTGAACGTTCAAAGTACTGGGGTTATGTTTTGGGAAGCAGGAGAATGATTTAGAATCATTTTCAGCCTCCGGGAAGCCCTAATGAGGAAATAGAAAAATTTGGGAATTGTTCCTGCAAAATTTGAATTCATGTCATAGGGTGCCTTGGGATTCACTTTCACCCTGGCCTTAAGGCCAGGGTGAAATTGATTTCAGGAACAATTCGCGAATTTTTCTATTTTTCATTTAGGGCTTCCCGGAGGCTGGAAATGATTCTAAATCATTATCCTGCTTCCCAAAACATTACCCCAGTACTTTGAATGACTCAAATCGGTCCAGAAATAGCTGATTTAGGTCATTTTCTCCTGCCAGTCGCCAACCTGTCGCCAATAGAAATGCATTCATTCAAAAGGTTCTAAAGGGTCAGAAACTGAACGCACAGACATGATTGAGGGCTTTTTGGATTCGTAATTAAATTTCAAAGGGCGTAACGGAGCCCTTTTCTCGATTTTCAGTCTGTGAAAATTATAAAAAATAAGAACAGAAGCCTCCATTGTCGACCCTTCCGAAAAAAGGCTCACAACTTCACTTGTGGGCCAAAAATCGAAAAAAGGGCTCCGTTACGCCCTTTGAAATTTAATTACGAATCCAAAAAGCCCTCAATCATGTCTGTACGTTCAGTTTCTGACCCTTTAGAACCTTTTGAATGAAAAAAGGAGAAAATGACCTAAATCAGCTATTTCTGGACCGATTCGAGTCATTCAAAGTACTGGGGTAATGTTTTGGGAAGCAGGAGAATGATTTAGAATCATTTCCAGCCTCCGGGAACCCCTAAATGAGGAAATAGAAAAATTCGCGAATTGTTCCTGCAAAATTTGAATTCATGTCATAGGGTGCCTTGGGATTCAATTTCATCCTGGCCTTAATTTCCCGGTTCACCTTTGGCTCACCTTTTTTATTTCCGGCTCACCAATTTTATTTCCCGGCTCACCAATTGTATACCGCGGCTCACCTTTGGCCCACCAAATTAATTCCGCGGCTCACCTTTGGCTCACCAATTTTATTCCACGGCTCACCCTTGGCTCACCAATTTTATTCCCGGGCTCACCTTTGGCTCACCAATTTAATTCCACGGCTCACCTTTGGCTCACCAATTTTATTCCCCGGCTCACCAACATTATTCCGCGGCTTACCAAATTTCATTCAGCGGCTCACTTTTGGCTCTCCACTTGGATCAATTAGGGCCACTTGCCATCCTTATCCTTCAACAGCCTGCCTACATCGAACTGATGTTTTTCTTGCGCCCCTCTTCCTTACGTAGACTGCTTCTCCCTCATTTCTCTTGAAGTATAATTTCGATCGAAATAAAATTTTCTCGATCTTATTTCTCTCAAATACCGAATCAAATACTCGAGAGAATTTTATTTCGATTGAAATTATACTTCGATCGAATTTTAGTTCAGTCGAAATTATACTTCAAGAGAAATGAGAGAGAAGTCATTATTTCAAAGAGCACCACTCCTTGGTATGGATTTATAAATAAAAAATGTGCTCGCCTGTGCCCCGAACAGGCTTTCTTTAATTTTTTGATCTGAAGCTAGTCAGGAAGGTTATTCTGTCGGTCAGACATTCCAAATACCAGTTTGATAAAATGGGCGAAAATTATGGACGTTCTCACACAAGGGTTGCAATTTTTTTTAAAATAAACTACGATCCTACCACGTCCAGAAAAGTTCAAATCGTACCTAATGATGTTCAAGCAGTTAGGGACAAAACTAGAGCTCAAAGACTTTATGAAAAGCACTTGTCCGGAAAAAAAATGCTGTGTCACAATGGCTTCTTGTGTCGCGGACTTCAATGAGTGGTCAGAACAGTCATTTTAATGAGCAGGGAAGCGTTTTAGTGTACAAAAGCGTTTTAAGTACCAAGCCCTATCAAAGTTTCCGACTAAGTACATGATTTGGCAGGCCATTTGCCCTTGTGGCTTGAACAGTGAAACTTATGTTGTGAAGGGCACAATAAAGAAGGAAGTTTATATCAAAAGGTGCATCCAGAAACGTTTACTGCCGCTGCTGGAGTCTTAGGATTTTATGCCACTATGCTAGGGAGACAATGGAGTGGTATGAAGCAAAAAATGGGTCCGTCGTTCTAATCAACGCAAATCCCCCGAACTGCCCTGAGCTTCAGCCAATCGAGAGATACTGGGCTCATATCAAGCGGATACTTAGGAATAAGCCCGAATGTAGTTGCGAAAGATTATCAGAGTTTCCAAATAGCGTGTAATAAAGTTTCAAAAATCTCGATAAAGTCGCGGAAATGAAGTTGATGAAGGAGTTATACATAAAAATTTTTCAGCTATTCCGCGAAACAACTGATGCTAATAAAACTTCAATTTTTGTGTGACCGGATTTAGATGTTTACAAGCCTTAACACAAATTGCTTAACACTTTTCGGTTAAACGATTTGTGTTAGTAATCCTCAAGCCCCTTTTTTTGAAGACGTTTAGTGTCTCGAGTTGAAACATGTTGGAACACAGATTTAAATGGAAAAATCGGAATCCACTGCTCAATGTTAAAGCGAACAAAAATTGGCATGCTCTAGGGCCTGTATCAATACTCACATCAATATTTCCCCAATTTTCATGGTCCCAGTTCTCTGCACCGTAATCACTTAAAGATGCTGAAGTATCATTACTTTCATGTTCCAAAGATGTCATACTAGTAACCGAGGATGTAGTTGTTGATATAGAAGAACTTGAAGGTTGTTCTTTAATGAAAAGTACAAAAATGGTATCTGGTTTCACTACTTTTATCAAGTTAAATAAAATGAGTCAATGTGAATATGTCAGTGCACATCCAGTACACAAAGTCGTCTCAAAATGAGTTAAGTTCAAACTTCTGAAACTTAATTTTTAGAACATTTTCCCTCAGAAAGAGAAAATATCTTACCTCATCACTTTTTAAAAATTAAAAAAAGCAAAATCGGAGATTGAGCTTAAGGGTGCATTTTCAAAGATTTCGAGAAGCCCAAACTTTGAGAGCCCCTAGTTCCATCTAGGGGCTAGATTTGCACAGACTACAACATACTAAAATTTCAGCTCAATCGGATCTAATATGAGGAGTTTTCATACAAAAGTAAAACACCCCCCATTCCCCTCCTAAGAGGGGGTGGGGATCTAAAATTGTTAGCCTGCACCCCTACAGACCATACCCTACACGATGCAAAAAACCGCAGCTCTCTAGCTATTCTGGTTCTCGAGTAATAAAATTTCGGACAGATAGACAGACGGCAAAGCGGCCACAATAGTGCATTTTTTGCAAAATGCTGAAAATGCACTAAAAATGCACTATTGCATCTGCTATGTCCGTCTGTCTGAAACTTTATAACTCCTCAAGAACCAGAAGAGATAGTAGCTTCATTAGTGGGGCACAGGGTCACGGAAGTTCCTCACCAGAAGAGATAAAGAGCTGCGGTTTTATACATTGTGTAGGACTTGGTCCATAAGGTAGAAAGTAAGACATCTAAGACCCACATTACCCCTAGGAGGGGAGTGAGAGGAGTAAACCCATTGTATGAAAGTTCCTTTAGGTCGATTCACATACTTGGAAAAAATATCCAACCGGCTCTAGCTCTGCCCACTTAATTGCTGGAGCCACGACGTTGAGTGATTGTTGTAGCCGCCGTTAAGACGCTTCTTTTAATATCCCTCCCAGGTCCATAGCTCTTAAAATGGCTGAGCTAGAACGTTTGTCCAGACTGTCCTGAGGCCCTCGAAATTCTGTCCAGATGTCCTATCGAAAAATACGCCCTCTGATTGTCGCAGCGGGTGTTAAATCGTGATGTTCATTTAAATTTGAGATAGCATGCAAAGATTAAGCCTCTTAGCTGCTGTTTTGGCCGAGTTAGACCACTTGGACACTTTTTGAGGGGGTCATTTTTTTCTGAGCAATTAATAATTACACTTAAGGGTTGTCAAGTTAAATCAAATCAAATTAAATTAAATCAAATCAAAATACAAAATCGGAGATCAAGTATAAGAAGTGCATTTTCCCGGGTTTATATTTTGAGGGAATCATATTTAAATCCATAATACAAAATTTATGAATTCTTGAACAATTTACAATTAGATTCTCTCAAAATATAAACCCGGGAAAATGCATTTCTTAGACTTGATCTTCGATTTTGTATTTTGATTAGATTTAATTTAATTTGATTTAATTTAATTTAATTTTTTGACTCTTAAGTTCTACTCACAAATTTTTACTTCTAAACTTTACTAACCTATTTTGGTAATTTATTTAAATAATTTAAATTTCAGCCCAAAAGGCAAATCTACATGAATTTGCTTCCCATACAAATTTCGAGAGTTCCTCTCTCCGCCCCCCTAGTTGATAGAAGCATACTATAGAAATGTTTTTTGCTCAAATAAAAGCCCTCTAAGAGTTACCAAAGTTTGAGCTCAATCGGACGATCTTGAAAATTTGCCCATTTGTCTTCCAAGGGGAGCCACAAGGTTATATTCAAAAGTTTCCTGATGCATTGTTTTACGTTTTTGAGACCATGTGTTGAAGCAAATGTTTCTAATAATGTAGTTTTACGTGCCTATTTTGAGTTTCAGCTCAATCGGAGCAACTAAAGTTTTCCCCGATACAAGCTTCGGGGGTCTCCCACTCAGCCCTTTTAAGTGATAGGGGCATACATGTGTTCTATGATTTGCTAGATTTGATGTGAACTACAACATATCCAAAATTCAGCTCAATCGAACGAAGTATAAGGAACTTTCATACAACGGGTTTACCCCCCTTACTCCCCCCCTAGGGGTAATGGGGGTCTAAGATGTCTAACCTTCCACCCTACAGACCATTTCCTACACGATACAGAAAACCGCAGGTCTCTATCTCTATTGGTTCTTGAGTTATAAAGTTTCGGATGGACAGACGGACGGACGGACGGACGGACATAGCAGATGCAATAGTGCATTTTTTCTCCATTTGAGGGAAAATGCACTAAAAACAACTTATTGTGAGCTTACACACAAATTTAGCTCGCTAGGTACATTCGTAGCTGTGTTATTAGTGAATGAGTGAAGCTAGAATGGGGCAATGTTAGCGTATTTTTCTGTCCAGGGTCTGTCCAGCGGAATTTGTTTAAATCTTTGGGTTGAAACTATTTTTTTTGAGTAGCCTAGACCATAAAGTTTCAGACAAAATCAAAACGAGCCCCTTAAGTTGAGTATACGATTTGTGACCGCTCTTTGAGTTGCCTGAGTTATCACAAAAAAAGGGGGCAAAAATATTAAAATCGATAAAAAATTTAGTTTTTAAGTTAGAGAAAATGGGCATTTTGGAAGGAAAAAATTAGAATACAACGAAAAAAAATTAAATTAAATCAAATCAAAATACAAAATCGAAGATCAAGTATAAGAAGTGCATTTTCCCGGGTTGATATTTTAAGGGAATCTAACTTGAATTCATAATACTAAATTTCTGGATTCTTGAACAAATTACAATTTACCCAATAAGTCGAGACTTCTGAAATTGAGTATAATGAATTCAAATAAGATTCCCTCAAAATATAAACCCGGGAAAATGCACTTCTTATACTTTATCTTCGATTTTGTATTTTGATTTGATTTAATTTAATTTGATTTGATTTAATTTAATTTAATTTAATTTTTTTAACTCCTTAGTTCTACTTATAAATTTTTACTTCGAAGCTTAACCAACCTTTTTCGGTAATTTAGATAAATAATTTAAATTTCAGTCCAAAAGGCAAATCCACATGAATTTGCTTCCCATACAAATTTCGGGAGTTCCCCTCTCCGCCCCCTTAGTTGATAGGAGTATACTATAGAAATGTTTTTTGCTCAAATAAAAGCCCTCTAAGAGTTACCAAAGTTTGAGCTCAATCGGACGATCTTGAAAATTCGCCTATTTGTCTTCCAAGGGGAGCCACAAGATTATATTCAAAAGTTTCCTGATGAATTTTTTTACGTTTTTGAGACTATGTTTACAAGCAAATGTTTCTTATAATGCTATTTTAAGTGCCTATTTTGAATTTCAGCTCAATCGGAGCAACTAAAGTTTTCCCCGATACAAGCTTCGGGGGTCTCCCACTCAGCCCCCTTAAGTGATAAGGGCATACATGTGTTCTTTGATTTGCTAGATTTGATGTGAACTTCAACATATCCAAAATTCAGCTCAATCGGACGAAGTATAAGGAACTCTCATACAACGGGTTTACCCCCCTCACTCCCCCCCTAGAGGTAATGGGGGTCTAAAATGTCTAACCTTCCACCCTACAGACCATGTCCTACATAATGCAGAAAACCGCAGGTCTCTCTCTTCTGGTTCTTGAGTTATAAAGTTTCGGACGGACAGACGGACAGACGGATAGACGGACGGACATAGCAGATGCAATAGTGCATTTTTTCTCCATTTGAGGGAAAATGCACTAAAAAATATTTGGAACAAAAATTAAAATACAGAACATAAATAATATAGATAACATAATATTAAAAGGTAAGATTATGTTATCAGATATTAAAAATTCCAAAGTTTTGGTCGAAAATCCAACCCTTGGCCCGAAATAGGTAATAAAAATTATATCAAATTGAATTAAATCAAATCAATATACAAAATCGAAGATCAAGTATAAGAAGTGCATTTTCCCGAGTTTATATTTTGAGGAAATCTTATTGTTAATTGTTCAAAAATTCAGAAATTGAGTATTATGAATTCAAATGAGATTCCATCAAAATATATGGATAATGCATTTCTTATACATAATCTTCGATTTTGTATGTTGATTTGATTTAATTTAATTTGATTGGATGTAATATAATTTGATTTCATTTCATTTTTTATTTTTATTTTGATCGAATTTGGCAAATGGGGTTATCTTTTTAAAAAAATAATTGTTTTCCTTGTCATCAGATTTTAGAGCATTTTCATCAATAATAAAACATGCACTTATGTGTCCAATATGTTCGTCTGTCTACTTACGTCGCAAAGACTCGGAAACTACAAGAGCTAGGGACCTACAGTTTTTTTCATGTTGTCAGGTATGGTGTGAAGGGTGGGGTTATTATTGGTCTCCTAAAAAAACCCCCAGAGGCGTGACCAGGGGGGTTTCCTCGTTGTATGAAAATTCCGTATACTTCATGTGATTGAGATTAATTTTGGATATGTTATGGGTACTTTCAAACAAATGTAAAAACTTTTGAACCTTTGGATTTTTGATTTCGATTAAACTTGGCACATTGGTTCAGTTTTAAAAAAGAAAATTTTCTGCGTTATATTTTTTTAATTCCATCATCGCTGCCGTTGAGGTCACCTTGAAAATGTGAAATTAGCGAAAATTTGTGGTTTCTGCCCTCACATTTGCATTTGTTTTTCCCGAACCACTTAACCGATTTCAATGAGTGACCACTTTTATACCACCCCTTTATACGTATCTACTCAAATATGCACTTAAAGGGATGATTTGGGGCAAAATAAGCATTTTCAGAAACGTCAGGCTTCGGAAGACTTAGACGCCTTAACTTTTTTTTTATTAAAACTTAATTTAAGAGTGACATATCAAAAGTTGTTTGAGTTTTCTAAAAATTTATTTTCCTGTGGAGGGAAAACTAAGATCTGAAAATTCATGAAGTTTTATGTGAATTTTTGCCTTCAAATAAGACACAAAATAACAAATTTTGAGATATTTCAAAAAATACCCTTTTTAAATATTCAAAAAATTAATATTGTTTATGGTAGTTATATGTACACTCCGCGAAATAATCATAGAGGCACCATGTTTTTTTAATTTTTTAAAAAAGTTTGACGAGTTTTGGAAAAAAATTCTTCTATGTTATGTTCAATTAATAATTTCACAAAATTTATGCTAATTCAAAGTTTTTTGAAAATTTGAATTTTTAAAATTTTTCAAAAAAACCGTTTTTAGGGTGCGAAATAATTATAGAGGAAGTAAAGTAACTGACTTTATTTTTCAGTCAGTAATGGATATGTCTTCCATTATTTTTTAGGACCTCACAAATTCTTTTAGGCAAGGATCAGATTATGGAGTGTTTTATCTCTGATAGAATTCCTAGCAGCCGTTTTTACGTTTCAAAGTCCTTTGACATCGAAAAATTGGCGATTTCCTCCATAAACTTACCGGGCTGCAATACCCCATATGTTTTCGAAAGGATTTAGGACTGGGCTTCTTGCCAGTCTCTGAAGTACGTGGAAATTTTTATCTTGAAGCCATTTTTGGTCAACTTTGCGAAATGAATCGCTGCGTTATTCTGATGAAAAATTACTTGTTGACCAAAACTTTTTGCCACTTCCCCTGAAAATTCTCTCAAAACATCTCCTATCAATAAAATGTAGTTGTCTGAGTTAATTTAAGTCGTTAAAAAGCATATTGGGGTCTTTTAGAATGCATGGGCGGCTCCCCCGACCATTAGAGATCCACCGCCAAATTAACGATTCACCAGAAATGCCTCATCTTATCTTAAATCATGCCAATAAGCGTGTTAACCATCAGATTGATCGAGATTGAACTTCTCCTCGTCGTCGAACATAGATGTTCGCCATTCAGTTGCCAAGTCTGATATTTTGATTTAGCCTCTTTATGCCGAGGAAGCAATCAGATCAGATGTCAATCAGATGGGCAGTTTGTTTCAAAACTTGTAAAAGACGTCGTGTGGTCACTGCCAGGTAAATGTTTGCCTTGATTTTCGAATCAGAAGTGACTTGGCTGGATGTAGCTCACTCAATAGCTCGTAAAGCCAGATTTTTTCAAGAGACTTGGTCGACCAGAACTCTTTTTCTTCCTATAATCTTCCTAAAGATTGACATAATTATTTGAATTTCTTGTTCAATTCTTCGATTAGACTAATTATTTTGCTCCATAATCATCAATTGCAACCTTCTGCTGCATTTGGTTTTTCAAGAGCGAGAAAATCCTTCGGTTTAAATTTTTGTTCCGTCCAAAATGCACTTGATTCGTAAGATAACCACGGTTTACGCTTGGATTCAAAAGAAAGGTGCCTCTATGATTATTTCGTGGAGTGTATATGAAGATATATTTTGGATAAATTATTTTTTACCCTCAGTTTGTTTGGAATTTATGCAGTTTCTAAAAAGTGGTCACTCATTGAAATCGGTTTGGGAGAAACAAATGCAAATGTGAGGGCAGAAAACCACACATTTTCGATTATTTTGTATTTTCAAGGTGACCTCAAGGACAGCCATGATGGAATTTAAAAAACTAAAAACGCAGAAAATTTTCTTTTTTAAAACTGAACCAATGTGCAAAGTTTCATCGAAATCAAAAATCCAAAGGTTCAAACGTTTTCAGTTTTGTTTGAAATTACCCTTAGACATAACGTCAAATTTATTAAATCATAAAACACATAAATTTCAAACAAAAGTAAAAACTTTTTAAGCTTTTATGTGACGATACATTTTGAGCCCTGTATGTGTGAAATTTACTAAGAGCAAATATCCCTTAGTAGACATCGACAGAAAAATAAATTTCTCAGCTTAAAAGCTAGATAGAAAACTAAAACAACTTTTTATCTCTTATCCTAAAACTAAGTTTTAATCCAAACAAGAATTGAACCCCCTAAGTCTTCCAAAGCCTGAGCTAGGTGCTCTTGAAAATGCTCAATTTTGCCCCAAATCACCCCTTTAAGTGTATATTTGAGTACAAACCAAGGGGTGCATTATAAAAATTTCTTCATGAATATTTAAATTAAACGTGACTTGTTAAGTTTTGAAGGTTTTTGGCTAAAAAAAATACATAACTCAAAAATCGATAAATTTTTGTATGGAGAAATATGGACTTTCGCCCTTTATTTTCCCATATCTCAAAACTAAGATCTGAAAATTCATAAAATTTTAAGTGAATTTTTTCCCTTAAATATGACGCAAAATAACAAATTTTGAGATTTTTCGAAATAAATATTTTTTTTGATATATGTATATGAAGATATATTTTGGAAAAAACTTTTTTTCCCCTCAGTTGGTTTGGAATTTAATGCAGTTTCTAAAAAAAAATACTTATTGAAATCGGTTAATTGGTTCGGGAGAAACAAATCTAAATGTGAGGGCAAAAAACCACAAATTTTCGATAATTTTGCATTTTCAAGTCGACCTCAAGGGCAAACATGATGGAATTTAAAAAATATATAAAAAGCAAAATCGGAGATTAAGCTAAAGTGTGCATTTTTAAAGATTTCGAAAGACCAAACTTTGAGGGTCCCTAGCTCCGTCCCTGTACATAATAGAGGATATATGTAGTACCATGATTTGTTAGATTCGACACAGACTACAACATACTAAAATTTCAGCTCAATCGGATCTAATATGAGGAGTTTTCATACAAAAGTAAAACAACCCCCATTCCCCCCCTAAGAGGGGGTGGGGATCTAAAATTGTTAGCCTGCACCCCTACAGACAAGGCCCTACACGATGCAAAAACCACAGCTCTCTAGCTCTTCTGGTTCTTGAGTAATAAAATTTCAGACAGACAGACAGACGGCAAAGCGGCCACAATAGTGCATTTTTTGCAAAATGCTGAAAATGCACTAAAAAACTAAAAACGCAGAAAATTTTTTTTATCAAAACTGAACAAATGTGCCAAGTTTCATCGAAATCAAAAATCCAAAGGTTTAAAAGTTTTCACTTTTGTTTGAAATAACTCATGTTATAATTTTTATTAGTCCCATTGAGCTGAAATTCAATAGGGTCACGAAAAATATAAAAAGAAGCAACATTTGTTCGCTAATATGGTCCCAAAAGGATGCAAATATGCGAGTAAATCGCAAAAGTAAAGTGATTAAAACTTCATGGCTGTATTGGTCTGCAAAAACCTTTCGTCCATTCTCAGCGTGACGAACGCACCAAATGTGCCCTTTGAGGTCTTCTAATTCTTGGGGGGCTTAACCTACAGCAGCAAATTTGGGCTTGAACTGTCAGTTGTTTTAAAAGGTTGTGTGGTCGGTGCGATCGAATAAGTAAACACACAGCAGCTGATCGAGAGCGCGCTCCGAAAGAGACGGAGCAGAGTGGGACTCGGAGACGGAATGGTGAGAATCCGTCTCTAACCACTCTTCTCCGGTCTCTTATCTGCCGGCATTCGACGTGACAGGACGTGTGACGAGGAATCAATAAAATAAATATCTAATTTTCAACCCGTGTTTTCACCTGTTCGCCCAAGAAAGGTCACAAGGTACTACAATTACATCGGGTTGGGTTTTTCATTACTTATCTTTTTTGTAAAAATTGAGGAAAAATGAGCGTTACGCATGCACATTTTTTGTAACACCATCTTCTTCCACCATCAAATTCTTTTTCTGATAGATAATAAAGGAAAATAAAAATTACCGCGATGAAAAGCTGACTAAATTTCCCTTCCAAAAATACTATAACCTTGGGTTTTGGGTTAAGTGTTGTGGAGAAATTTAGCAAGATTGAGCGTTACTCACGCACATTTTGGTTTTTTTCAGTTTTTCAAAAATTTTTTCTAAGTGGTTATGTTAACTCGGCTTATGTTAACAGTTCTAAAAGTTTCGCACGTTGTTTGTTTTAAAAAAGTTACTTTTGGCCTCCTCAGAGCAGTTAAAAAATTGCAAATTTAGGAACTCCAGCAAGAATGGAGGTTTTTATTAAGGTAATTTCAATTTTTTTTTTGGTATGGATCTCCCCGAAGCGTTTGAGTTTTCTCAAAATTTGGTGATAATTAAATCGCGATTCACTTTTTCTGTATTCATTTTCAAGCAACTGTTTGGAGATGTGCTAGGAAAAGTTATGATTTTATTTAAGGTCTGACATTACGGAACAATAAAAATGAAAAAGTTCTGAGCAGTACAAATAAGTTAAAAAATATGGCCTTTTGAAGGTGACCGGATTTAATTGTGCACACACCATATCAGCAACAACTAACGGAATCTCAAACACCTCTCTAAGTGTCTATTTAAAAAAAACTAACCATTGCAAAAATGTTTTCATTAACGTCAATACCAAATGCATAAAGTAAGAGATTGAAAGTTTTCAGTAGGTATATTTTAGTCATTTTTCCAACAAAAAGGTTTCAAACAAATGTACAGGCAGAACAAACAAAATAAAAATTTTCAGCTTACGAAGCTAAAAATGGGCCACAATAGGATCTTCGGAACCTGGGTGACCCTCTGCTTCACCCATAATCTTAAATATCGAAGAAAAAAATCTTATGGGAAATTTCAGCTTTTCCATAATTTCAGTGTATTTCCAATATTTTGAAAAAATGTACTTATTTCTCCAATTTGTTCGTTGGTCTTTCCAAATCACAAAGGTTCTTAAACTATAAAAGCTATCCAAATTATCCAACTTTCCTAACGCAGAAAAATTGAAATGCACTCAAATACGTTCGTCTCGCACTAAAAGTGTGCTTGTCTGTGCCCTGAACAGGTTTTTCTTATTATTATTATTGTTTTATTTGTAGGAAGCTCTTTTAATTACCTAAAGAAGCTGGTTTTGTGAAGTTTTTGCCGCCTAATGCTGGTCTCGGTTTTGCTGAATCACTTTGACTTCTATAAAATTTAGCGGTAACAGCAGTAACTGCCCATCCAGCCCAAGTTGCAGCAGCATTTCCTAATGAAGGTATTGCGTTATGAACATCCGCTTCTAAAAAAGTTGAAATATTTTAAGAGACACTGATTAGTTCATTATGTTTTCAGAACAGTGAGAAAAACCTAAGCTTAAAATTTCGTTAGTTAATACTTTCAAAATAGTACGGAACAACTGAAGAGGGCTTTAAAAGAGTAATTTTATTAGGTAAAATACTAAAAATTCCGAAAGAGAATTAAACTTTCCAAAAAATAAAAGTATTAAGTAACGTAGTATATTTCGCAACTATGGCATTGTGTTAATTTCTGTGATACTGAGCCACTGAATTACAACCGAATATTCTCACAGACGATAGCTAACGAAGAAGCCTCAGTAGCACAGAAATAGACTCACGTATCAGGGTTCCGAACCAGATTGTAGATTGTACTGAGAGTCAAAGGTCACGGAGGTCCCGAAGGTTCTATTGTGACCCATCTTGACAGAGTCAAGAGTTCCTCAATAGCGCCCCCCATCTAATACTGCAATACGCGCCATAGCAATCGCATTCTTGGCTTGCACCAAGAACACAGTTGAGCAGAAGTTGCCTCGGCCGAGTTTCGAACGTACGACCTTTCGATCACAAGTCCGTTACTCTACCGATTGGGCTACCTCTGCCCCTGGTTCCGAACCAGTTTTAGTGCATTTTCATCAATTTTGAAAAAAATGCACTTATGTGTCCGATATGTCTGTCCGTCCGCCTGAGTTGCAAATGCTCCGAAACTACAAGAGCTAGAGACCTGCGGTTTTTAGCATGTTGTCATGTATGGTCTAGAGGGTGGGCAAACGGTTTTGTTTTTTCCGAAAAATTGCCTGGGGGTAATTAAGGGGGTTTTCCCGTTGTATGAAAGTTTCATATACTTCAACCGATTGAGCTGAATTTTGGATATGATATACATCCTGTCAAATCTAGCAAATCATAGAAAACTTGTTTGCTTCTATCACTTAAGGGGGTGGGGTGAGAGACCCCCAAAGAGGGAAAAAATTAAGTTGCTCCAATTGAGCTGTAATTCAGAATGGTTATGTTAAATGACAAATATAGCTTTTTTTATCGGATCATGGTCTCAAAAATGTAAAATGACGGACCTGGAGGGTCAATAAGTGGAAACCCAAAATTTCCCCTGGCGAACTGAAGGGCAAAATTTCAAAATTCAACCGATTGAAATAAAACTTTGGCAACTGTAAGATTGCATTAAATCCAGCAAAAAACAGTTATACAGTAAGTCTCTATGACCTAAGGGTGAGGGGCTAAGGGCTCCCAAAGTGACCCTTACTAAGCTGAATTTTGGAAAAATGTTTAGTTTAGTTTTAGAATATTCACCGACAATTAACACATTTAAACATTACATTTAGCAAAATATCCTTCTGCATTATGTTAAGACTCTATGACCTGAGGGATCAAAGTCAGGGGTCCAATAAGTTTCTGCAGTGACGGAATTTGGGACGAAATATTTTCAGTTGGACTCGACTTTTTCAACAAAGTGAATTGAAAATGCACTCAAATGCGTTCGTCTCCGACTAAGCTTTAAACATGTTTTTTTCGTCTCTATAGGATGCAATACATCAACAAACAAAATTGTCTTACCCATACTTTCTCTCAAACTGGGATCTTCTGAAACCTTCTCCAATTTCCCCAAAAATCCACGAACAGTCTTGAAAGCGTGGTCTCGTACAGTCTTTTCTGGATCTGCAGTCAGGGGGCAAAGGGCTGGTAAAACTCTAGTGGCAACTTCTATCAAAAGAAAATATTGTTGAGTAGCTGCAAGGGCTAATATTCCGGCTATTCTTGCTGGCGGAAACGGGTCTCTCATAGCACGTATAAATGCTGACACCAAAACACGTTGCCGAACTTGAGGATGAAGATGTGGAGCTATTTTCCCTAGGCAAACTGTCGTATTTGTCCTGATTCCTCCCTGTTCGTCTCGAGATTGTAAACGAGCAAAATTTTTAAGTACTTCTACATTTAAATTGTTGTAATTAAGCTTTGGTGCTAAATGTATCATTGATTTAATAGTTTGCTCGCGTATCGTCGGATTTGTATCAAGGAACCCATGAACCACGTGAGGAAAAATTTGGTCGTTTACAGTATTAGCTTGCAATCGACTGATGAAAAGTTCCAATTGTTGAAGAAGCCTTGAACGAGTAACTCGGTCTGTTGAAGCAAACAATTTTACCACAGAAGGTACAATTTTTCTTTCATATTCTCCATCATCCAACAACCGTCCAAGCTTAAATAGAGGAGCTAACACAGATGAACCAGCATCACCATATTCGTAAGCGTTTAAAAGTTGTGGAAGAATTTTGAACTTGCAAATGCATTCGGGGAAGTTGTCTAAGGCAGGTGTCAGTGAGCTAAAAAATTTAGTTTTTTCTAACTTTTCCTTGATTTGAATTTCTTCCAGGAAAAGCAAAGTGTCAATCAAATCATTTTTAAAAAAACCTCCAGGTTTACGACATCTGGTAATCAAATCTGCAGGATTTGGTCTTTGTTGAGGAGATGCGCTAACTAGTTCCATGTAAACTGACGAAATAAGTTTGGGAATCTAAAATAAGAGCATAAAATAATCAAAGGTTACAGTAAAGTCGGATACAAAGCTTAAAAGTGCAATTCAATCAGAAATATAAAGTATGTACACAAAATAAGAGTGATGACTTTTTTTTTAATAATTTGCATACGAAACTGATTCGGAGATAAACGTTTTATATGTTTTGTTTCTGTTTAAGCCAAATAAGAAGAAAAAAAATTATTTTTAAGGTCGGTTAATATGCTTGGACAAAATTGTCCTGGACAAAATGTCCAACCGGCTATAGCTCTGCCCCCAATTGCTCAATTGCTAGAGCCACGACGTTAAGAATTTCATGACAGAATTTCAAGGGCCTCAGGACAGTCTGGACAAACGCCCTAGCTCAGCCATTTTAAAAGCTACGGGCCTGGGAGAGGTAGCAAAAAAAGCGTCTCAACGACGGCTACAACAATCACTTAACGTCGTGGCTCTAGCACTTAAGAGGGCAGAGCTAGAGCCGGTTAGACATTTTGTCCAAGTATGTGAATTGACCTTAAGATAAAGTTGGGTAAATCTATAAAAATTTTGGAGATTCAATATTTAACTGGAAGTTGAAGGTCACGGAGGTCCCGAAGTTCCTATTGTGACCCACTTAACAAAGTCGAGAATTCCTCAGTAGCTTCCCCCACTTTATAGTAACGTAGGCGCCATAGCAGTCGCGTTCTTGGCTTGCACCAAGAGCACAGTTGAGCAGAAGTTGCCTTGGTCGAGTTTAGAACGTACGACCTCTCGATCGCAAGTCCGTTACTCTACTCTACCTTTCTATGTAGGCTATCCTTTAGAGCTTCAATCTCTCCTTTTATTTTTTAACAACACTAGATCCAACCTCTAAAACTGCTTTTTACAGCACTGCTGAATTTACTCGGATAGTGAGGAAAGAAGGGCTATAATTGCCCCTGAGCAAGGCCAGGCAATTTAGACCTACTTTCCTCAAGTTCAAGTGAATTCAGCCGTGCATGTGCAGTATTTTTCACAATTCCGCGGCCGCTGAATTAGCTGAATTGTGAAAAATACTATTTCAACTGAATTCTCAATTTTTGTGCATCTGTAGCAAGCTTTCTTCGTTTTCGAATCCAAAATTTTTTAAATGACCAAAAGTTTTTAATAGAATAGTTTTTTTGGAAAATTCGCTTCTTTTAGTTTCACCTCTATTTTTAGTGCATTTTCATCAATTTTGAAAAAAATGCACTTATGTGTCCGATATGTCTGTCTGTCCGTCCGTCCGTCCGTCCGTCCGTCCGTCCGTCCGAGTCGCAAAGGCTCCGAAACTACAAGAGCTAGAGACCTGCGGTTGTTTGCATGTTATCAGGTATGGTCTGGAGGGTGGGCGAAAGGTTTTGGTTTTTCCAAAAAACTGCCTGGGGGGTAATTAAGGGGGTTTTCCCGTTGTATGAAAGTTCCATATACTTCGTCCGATTGAGCTGAATTTTGGATATGTTATACATCACGTCAAATCTAGCAAATTACTGAACACATGTATGACCCTATCACTTAAGGGGGTGGGGTGAGAGGCCTCCGAAGGGGGGAAAAATTTAGTTGCTCCGATTGAGCTGAAATTCAGAATGGTCATGTAAAATGACAAAATAAGCAACTTTTGTGTCGGGTTATGGTCCCAAAAATGTAAAATAACGGACCTGGGGGTCAATAAGTGGCCACCAAAGATTTCCCTTGGCGAATAGTAGGGCAAAATTTCAAATTCATCCGATTGAGCTGAAACTTTGGCAACTGTTAGATGGTATTAAATCCAGCAAAAAATAGTTCCACAGTAAGTCTCTGTGACCTAAGGGTGTGGAGCTGAGGGCTCCCAAAGTTAGTATGAGGTGAAAATTTTTTAACTCCAATTGAGCTGCAACTTGGGGAAATGTTAGATGACATTAAATTTAGCAAAATATCCTTCTACATTAAGGCTCTATGACCTGTGGGATCAAAGTCAGGGGTCCAATAAGTTTCTGCAGTGACGGAATTGGGAGTAAAATATTTTCACTTCGACCTAACTTTTGCAACAAGCGAATTGAAAATGCACTCAAATGCGTTCGTCTCCGACTAAGCTTTAAACATGTTTTAGCTTTATATGTAGGTTTCCAGTATAGCTACTGGCTTTATCAGGATAACAGAAAGGTCTTGTATCGTGAAAGTTGATCAAAGGCAAAAGGCGCTTAAAAATGCACTCTTTTATGAAAGTTTCAGAGTTTAGCGTACAATGTTTTGGGCTACTTTTGCGTTACTTAGATTGCTTAGTCTTTTCTCAGATTAAGAGCGCTAGGGGGCCTAAGGGGAGTTTATGCGGTGGCATAAGTTTGATAAAAACTCAGGCAATCCGCTGATACTCACTTGATGATCCCCGCTGGTACTCACATATTCAGAAATTCTTGCTAGGTACGGCAATCACATTGCCATGACTTTTCGTACCAACAAATCACTTGGCCGTTTTTAATTTTTTTTTCAACAATTCGTAGCGGACTTATAAGGCCGTTTCACGGGAACTTCCATTGTATAAAAGTTTCCTTATTTCCTTTCCTCAGCGAACATTTATTTTTTCAATAAAAACTTGAATCTTTCCGTCAAATGTGGTATAGTTGAAACTAGGGTTTCTGTCCGAATGCAAACATTCGAATGAAATTTATACGAATACGAATGTGAAAGAATAATTTGGCAGAATTATTCGTTCACATTCGTGAAAAAACATTCGAATGTTTTCACGAGTGTGAAATACCAATGTGAACGAATAATTTGGATGAAATATTCATTCACAATCATGTAACACATTCGTATTCGTAGAAGAAAGCCTAGTTGAAACCAATATTAAATTCTTCGTCTAGGCTAGATATTGTTAAAAATTAATTTTCGCGGTTTTCAGGGCAAATCTTTTTTCACCCAACATTTCACAACCAGACATCGTCTAGTTGCCAACTTGATATTGAAAGACAGAGAATTCAATGTATGTAGTTTGTAACTAAGGGTCAAAAGAGCTTGGTTCTCAATTCAATCAACTGGAAATGAAAGTGTGTCAAGATTTGAAATCGAAGTTTGGCTCCTCCTTGGATCCTTTTAGCTCCTCTGAGGCTCCTCCGGGCTTCTCTTTGTCTTCTCCGCATTTTTAAAAGTGAATAGTCAAAAAACAGCCAAGGAGGAGCCAGGGAAGACCCCTAAGAGGAGCATCGGAGGAGTCAGGGAGGACTATCGATTCTATCTATCGATTCTACTATCTATCGATCTATCGATTATACCGTTGTTATCATCGACGAAAGTATATGTCGAGAAACAAAAATTTAAAAAAATTACAAATTTTGAAAAAAAAGTGCTACACTTTGCATTCATGCAAATTTCTTTAATTTTTAAAAATACAAACTTTATTCATGTCCAATTCGAGCCTTTTGATTTATGAATTACAAATAACAAACTAAAAATTAAAAGCCTGCAGCGAGCTTTTTAATTTAGGTACCATTTAAAATGCTTTGAATAAGTGAAGAAGCTTTCATCAGTCGGGGAGCAAAGTAATCATATTATTAGTTAGTTAGTTAGTTAGTTTTGAGGTTCGAGGCATATGGCCACGGCAGATCTTCACGGATCTGATTGTAACCCATAACTCCCCTTAGCTCCAGTCACTCGTATGAAGCCCCAGCAGTAAAATGCTGCAGAACCAGACAAGTAACTGGAGAGGAGTATTATTGCCTCTTGCTCGCAGGTTTTAAAACCTGCGCTCTTTAAAAATTTATAGATGCTTATGGGATGAGTATTTATAAAGTAGCCAGGCGTGGGCCTTGCATTGTCCAGATATTTGATTCTGAGTCGATCGAGGGCTTCACAATCTCTCAAGATGTGTTTGGAGGTTTCTTCCTCTATACCGCAATGTTTACAGTACGATTCAGATTCCATTGGTATTTGTTTCCATTTTTTCAGCATATACTTAACTTGGCAATGACCGGTCAGAAAGTCCGTCACAAGTTTTATTTGCTTTCTATGTAGGCTAAGCAGATTAGTGGACCTTCGTGTAGAAAAGTCCACAATAAATTTCTTAGAGTGCTTCAAGTGGGGAAGAGTGTGCCAATATTCTCTAGAACGTTTTCTGGATAATTCGGCAATAATTTTCTTCAACTCAGAGACTGGATGAAAAGTCAGTGGAGGGGCACCGGGGCGCCTTCTAATATTGCAGTTTGCCGCTTTTTTAGCCAATTATTGGTCTGCCATTTCATTACCCACGTAGCCTGAATGCGTTACTCAGTTGTTTCTTGCCAAGGAGATGATCGCATTTCTAGTGTCACGAACCGTTCTTGAATTATAGGTATGAGATTTTAGAGCCTTGAGAGCTGCCTGACTATCCGAGTATACGATGATTTCTTTCTGCATAGTATTCTCCTGCAGTTCAAGCTTTACACATTTGTTAATCGCAAACAGTTCGGCTTGGAATACAGTTGTGTGTTCGTCTAGTTTGATTATAATTGATCTATTATTTCTTGGCTCGATCGCCCCACATCCCACTCCTTTATCCGTTTTAGAACCATCAGTGTACCAATGTTCAAGTTCTTTATCAAGAAAAAGGTTTTTTAGAACTTTTTCAGTGGAAATTGGCACAATTTGCAGCCAATTTTGACCCCGAAAGTTACTTAATGAGTCAAGACAATAAATCAAACGACCCCAAAAGTCAAAGAAGGTCAATAAGAACTGAAGAATGCTAAAACACCATCCTAAGCTCTGACTATTGATCCTATCGACGTCAAAAGTCAAACAAGGTTAATAAGAACTGACCAGTAAACTTCAAGCTTTTAGAGTAAGCATTTGTACTGGGGCTGACCTGCAGCCCCTTTTATACTAAGTATTATGTTTAGACAAGTCAGTATTATGGGTTGGAAAGTGCACGGAAGAACCGTGGTGACTTTCCAGCGTACTGAAGATTGTACGATGCATAGGTGTATGCACCATCGTACCTATTTTGGCCAAAAGACAATTTCTTAATTCTCGCAAATTCGATCGTGTTGATATATGATATGATTTTATTTATTGAATAACTTACGTGATCTAATTCCTTCAAATCAGTGCGGCGCACAAGAGGTTTATTGAAGACTTCCCAAATTAAACATCCTAATCCCCAAGCATCATATGACCTATAAATCCAAATAAACAATAGAGTTACTACAAAAACATGTTAAAAGCTTAGTCGGGGACGAAAGCATTTGAGTGCATTTTCAATTCGCTTTGTTGCAAATGTTGGGTCGAAGTGAAAACATTTTGTCCCAAATTCCGTCACTGCAGAATCTTATTGGACCCATGACTTTGATCCCATAGGTCATCAAGCCTTAATGTAGAAGGATATTTTGCTAAATTTAATGTCATCTAACATTTGCCCAAGTTTCAGCTCAATTAGGGTTAATTAATTTTTGCCTCATACTAACTTTGGGAGCCCTCAGCTCCTCACCCTTAGGTCATAGAAACTTAATGTAAAGATGTTTTTTGCAGGATTTAATACCATCTAACATTTGCCAAAGTTTCAGCTCAATCGGTTGAATTTGAAATTTTGCCCGACTGTTCACCAAGGGAAGTCTTGGGTTGCCACTTATTGACCCTCAAGCACAATGGGAACTTTTGACTGATTACGGGGCCAAAATTAAAAAAAAACACTTAAGCTTGATCAAAGAGACCAAAAAGGGAATTACTGAAATTGTGTAGGAATCTTGCGTCCTCATGTATCTTTGGTTTTTTGAAAATATTTCCTAGAAAAATTTATTTTTTTTAGTTGCCCATACCCCCTCTTATGCGTCCTTGAGTTATTTGTTCCATTTTCTTTTTAAAATGTCATATAAAATTATAGTAATTTTTTAAAATTATATTTTGTTAAAAAATATTAGTATTTATAATTTTTATGATTTATTGAAAAAAGCCCTTTTTACCTTTAAAATCAACAAATTTTGGATTGAAAGTTATATACCTTGGCCTCTCTTGGTGAACAGATTTTTTTCTGTATTCTTTATATGAATAGAGAAGTCAAAAAAATAGTGGTTAAATATTCATTGAAATTTCTGTTCGGTGCAATTAATTTTCAAAAGTGCATGTTAGATGATTTTTGCTAATTTTGCTTCAATTAGTTAGTTACTTTTCTAGGTAATCAAAGGTTTCAAGGGTGTCAAAATTTGGAAAAAAAAAATTTTTTGTGCTTGATTTGTCCATCTATTTGTTTGTGTGTCAGTTTGTCCGTCTGTCGGTCCGTTTGGCTGTCACGCATTTTAGACATGGTTGGGGAAAACTAGGGAAAACTTTTCTATTTCGCAACTAAATTATGTATATATAATGGCACATTTTCGAAAACCTGACTAAATTTTTGATCGATTGGTATATAAGTTTTATATTTTATAACTTAAGAATATATTAAATTTAATTTTCAAGTTAAAAGTTATGATCAAAACAAAGGGAAAAGCCAAGTAAAGTCCCTTAAACCATTAGTAGGAGTCTAATATTTAAGATTTAGGCTATTTAAGGCACAAAAATTTCGAAACCATGAAAAAAAAGAATTCTTCATGAAAAATTTTTAAACTTTCCAAAATTTTTCAAGGGAGCTTACTTAGGATGATGAAATTTCAAAATTTTAGTGCATTTTCATTAATTTTGAAAAAAAATTAACTTATCTGTCCGATATGTCCGTCTGCCCGTCCCTCTGAGTCGCAAAGGCTCCGAAACTACAAGAGCTAGAGATTTGCTGTTTTTTGCATATTGTCATGTATGGTCTGGAGGGCTGGCAAACGGTTTTTTTCCGAAAAACTGCCTGGGGGGTAATTAAGGGGGTTTTTCGTTGTATGAAAGTTCCATATACTTCGTTCGATTGAGCTGAATTTTGGATATGTTGTACATCATGTTAAATCTAGCAAATCATAGTTCACATGTATGACCCTATCACTTAAAGGGGTGGCGTGAGAAGCTTCCGAAGTGGGGAAAAATTTAGTTGCTCCAATTGGGCTGAAATTCAGAATGGTCATGTAAAATGACAAATCAAGCAACATTTGTTTCGAATCATGGTCTCAAAAATGTAAAGAAATGGACCTGGCGGGTCAATAAGTGGCCCCCCAAGACTTCCCTTGGCGAACTGAGGGGAAAAATGTCACATTCAACCGATTGAGCTGAAACTTTGGCAAATATTAGATGGTATTAAATCCTGCAAAAAATATCCCTACATTAAGTTTCTATGACCTTAGGGTGAGGAGTTGAGGGCTCCCAAAGTTAGTATGAGGCAAAAATTAATTAACCCTAATTGAGCTGAAACTTGGGCAAATGTTAGATGACATTAAATTTAGGAAAATATCCTTCTAGATTAAGGCTCTTTGACCTTTGCGATCAAAGTCAAGGGTCCAATAAGTTTCTGCATTGACGAAATTCGGGACAAAATGTTTTCACTTCGACCCAACTTTGGCTACAATGCGTTCATCCCCGACTAGACTTTCAACATGTTTTTTTATAAATTCAGGTTACTCGACACCAAAAACCCCCAAAAACCAGTTTTCAGCTCGATCTAATCTCTTTGAATTTTTTTTGAACCAACAAGTCCGCGATTTTATCTTGACCATTTTTCTTAAAAATATCAATGCCTCATACGCCATCATCGCTAGAGAAGCAAAAGTGACCAGAAATCGGGTCCAAGATGTGATTACCAAATTCAGGGAACGTAAGGGAACGTCCAAAGGGTTTCGTGGATCAAGATTTATGTATATAAGAAGGTGCAAAGAGAGTTTGAGAAAAAACCTAACACTTCCTTAAGAGATGGAGCCAAGAAGTTCAATTGTAGCCACACCACAGTGTCTAAAATGAAGCGAAGATCCGGGCGAAGGACTTTCAAAGCTCAAAAAACTCCAAACAGGAATGATGTTCAGCAAAAATCTTGTAAAATTCGAGCTCGGAAGTTGTACCATAAAACGTTGACAAAAAATGAATCGTGTAATTTGATGGACGATGAAACCTACGTGAAACAAGATGTGCAGCAACTGGAAAAAAGCATCTTAAATGGTCAAGAATGAGACTGTGCAAGTCATGATGGAAGGCGTAAAACGCAAAGTTCGAGAGTTTTTCCGAAAATCCGCCGAAATTAAAAAAAAAAATTTCATCGTTTTTCAATGCCTAAATTTACAGAAAAAACATCACAAATATTTTTTAAATAAAAATGTTCCTTAAATAAATAAGTTTCTTTTTGTCATGAAAATTTCGCTTCCACCCTTTATGAATGAAACAAGCTTTCTCCAGATACCCATTCCACCGCAGATTATATTTATGAAAGTGCTTAAGCTCATACCTATGAGCTAAAGAGCAGTAAAGAATTTTATGGGGCAAATTTATATCAATTGATCTCAGCTCCCAGAGAACGTAGAAAGGCGAATGATGACTCTATAGATGCGCACATTCTTCAAAAGATGCAAAAGCTATAGTTTGGTCATGGATTTTAAGGGGCTTCGAAGTTCTGGGAGTTCTCCTGGACGCCTATCAAAACGCCCGTTCTCCACTATTTCCCTCCGGACCCCCGCATATTAGAGCTCCTTTCTGACGATGCCCAATCCTCGTTTGTGATGGGCGACTTCAACCTTCCCGGCATCAAATGGGTCCCCGACGCCGACATCGAGCACGTGCTTCATCCCCTGAACGTCCTTTCAGTCAAGGAAGTCGTCCTTAGAGAGTGCTTCACCAAACTGGGGCTCACGCAGGTCTGTGGGTTGAAGAAGCAGAACCATCTGGACTTGATCTTCACGTCTGAGTTTGATGATTGCGTGGTTGTCCCTGCAGTCGACCTGCTCAAGCCCGAGTGTCGTCATCATTGTGCATCTCAGATGTCAGTTTTTCTACCGGCACATGCTGCGTTCGAGCCTCGCACGGTCGTTTGCGACTTTGACAGGGCTGATCCGGGTCTTGTTGCCAACGCCCTACAGTGGATCGACTGGGATGGGATTCTGGACGCAGGCTCCTTGGACCTCGCTGCTGAAAGTTTCAACGAGGCAGTGCTTGCCGTGATCCGTCGGCACATCCCTATGCGTGTCATTCGTACAGTCAGCTGCCCATGGTCAACAAGAGAGCTGGCAAATCTCAGGAGCAGGAGGAACCGGGCTCATCATGCTGCCACGAGGCTCCCTTCTCTCCGCAACCGCGATCTTTTTCTCCAGCTTAGAGCGCAGTATCAGGAGCTAAATGCCGCTCTTTACTCATCCTACATCGCAGGATTTGCAGAAAAGCTGAGGTGTGATCCGAGGACTTTCTGGAGCTTTGTTAGGCAGATGCGTCGAGTCAACGGCTTTCCTGCTTCAATGCATCTTGAGCACCAGGTGGCCGACACTCCAGCAGGGAAGGCGGATCTTTTTTCCTCCTGGTTTGAGAAGGTTTACGTGCCTCCAGACTCCCACGTGGCTGTGGCCCAATCCACTCTTCCCCTTCGGTCCATCACGCTCCCCGATGTGCCATTTTCTCGTGATGATGTTCTTGCGAGGGTCTCCGGGCTTTGGACTGCAGGAAGAGCGAAGGGCCCGACCAGATACCAGCCAGATTCCTGAGGGACTATGCAGCGCAGCTATGCGACCCCCTTTTCAGGCTCTACAGGCTTTCGTTGGAGAGTGGAGTGTTTGCCAGTTGTTGGAAGCCTTCATATGTCACCCCGATTTTCAAGTCAGGTGACAGGTCCGGTGTGTCGAACTACCGGGGCATCACCATTTTGAGCACTATCCCCAAATCGTGTCGAAAGATGGGAAGATCCGCAGCGCCAGAGTTCGCACAGCTACAGGCGTCTACCAACGACCGGCATCGAAGCTGGCCCGACTAGACCTGAAGACGAAGGAAGTGCAGGAGACCACACTCCCTGCACGCCCTGGGGTGTAGATTGCGCGTGGACTTGGCCCCTTTAGCTCACCAGCTTCTGACAGCAGCACGCTGTCACCGAGATATCGGTCTCGCATTTTTAGAGATAAGAATCATCCATATTATTAAGTTGTGAATAAGAAGTGATCTGGTAGTGAAGAATAGAGGCTTAGGGACCTCAAGAAATGTAAGATAGACCATCGAGGCAATAGGCCCAATTTCTCACTCCCTCATTTTAGATAGGAGTTTTTTCTGAGCCTTACGTGTTGGAGTCAGGAGGTCGGGAATCTCGCGCCACGTGCGTACTTTGGATAGGTATGAAGACATGTTTGTTAAGATTTTGCACCTTCAATTTGAATATTTGTAGCCTGTCTTATTGGACTTGAGGCATTCCCGACTCGCTGATCCAGCTGGCCGCCGTCGAACGGCGAGAATTGTGAGTTTTTTATAAAATTGATCAGGGCTGACCTTGACATGGGGCTTTGTTTTAGGACTAATATCACTACCAGGTGACTAGGAGATTGTTGAATCGACCCATTGTGAGGCCTACGCGCCTAGACGAGTAAGTGAATTGAAATGGATTAGGAAAACTTAAAATTAATTTCTAAAATTTGTAGATTTTTGAACATCAAATATATCGAGTTACAAAAAAGTCTTTGCGTGGCCGCATCGGATAATTGGGTCAATTTACACCCTCTCTTGATAAAAACTTATAAAAAACCACGACTACGGCGATGTACTCGCCATTTTCGATATCCAAACGCGAGTGGAACCCCAAAAGACCTATAAAGGGCGGAACGGTGAAACAATAAGGACTCTTTTCTGTCCGTCGTTAACAATGATATTTATCTTGATCCGATAAAACTTGGTTGATTTGTCATTTTACGTAACCATTCTCAATTTCGGCACAAACGGAGCAACTAAAATTTGTACCCCTTTGGGGACCTCTCACGCAACCCTTTAAGTGATAGGGACAATTTGATATGATGTATGACATATATCTAAAATTCAGCTCAATCGAAGGAAGTAAATATACGGAACTTTCATACAACGGGAAAACCACCTTGATTACCCCCCAGGCAGTTTCCCGGAAAAACCAAAGTGGTTTTACCACCCTCCAGACCATACAAGACAACATGCAAAAAACCATAGGTCTAGCTCTTGTATTTCGGAGCCGTTGCGACTCAGACGAGCAGACGAACGGACGGACATATCGGACACATAGGTGCATTTTTTTCAAAGTTGATGAAAATGCACTAAAAAGGGGACAGCAAAGAAAGAACTGTTTTTATTTTTGGCATATTTGACCTCATTTTTCCTCTTTTCCTGACTTGCGCACAAATTAATACTGATTTTTTAGAAAGTAAAAAATGTTCAAAAGTAAACAAAGTCAGTAATTAAAATGACATCCATGTGAAGAAGCCCGGAATTAAATTGAAAGATTCCATTGAATTCCTAAATTTAATTGCGTTTCATAAAAATATACTGAGAAAATGTTATTAAAAATTCAATAAAGAAAAATTTACCAATACGTTGATTGCTTAAGTTTGTGTTGATCCTTGGCCTCAGGAGTTTCGTAAACATCAAGTTCAGGGATGATTTTTTTGTGGATCCAGGTTCGGTCATCATCAACAGATGAAACATACTCTAAGCCCCCTAGTTTCCATTCTCCAGATTGGTTTACAAAAACTGACCACACACAAACGTTATTGTGTTGAAGTTTACCATCATTGTTAAGAAACGATAAAGCTCTCTGTAAAATTTGAAGCAGAGGATAAGAAAATTTTAAAACTTCAGCTGATTCAGCAACCGCGTAGTTGCAAAATATATGATCAAGGGGAGCGACCAAGCGGCCTGCTGCGCGAAATTCAAAAATATGTCATATAGAAATTTAACAGCTGATGATGGACTTCCTCCAATGAAATGCCCGGCATTAGCGTTGGGGGAATTCCGACTTTAGAGTTTCAGGTGATTCGTTTCTTGAATACGTTATCAAAAATGATGTTGTGTTTGAAAACCGGAGTTGCAGACCAACAAACAAAAAAGAAGGGCTTGAAAAATATAGTATTATAAATCTCACAATTACAAGCCTGTGCCTGGGGGCTTGATTGCGACTAGTATGTTACGTGTCCTGGGAGCCTTCACTGTCACACCACCGGTATATTTTATTTGATGTTAACTCAGAGACGGAAGAGTGTGGTGACCACAAAGACAAAGGGAGCAAAGGCTCACTGGAGTCAACATCAGGGTAGAGAGTGCTATGGATCTTAAAGAACTCAGTTCTCGGATAAATCACGCGATATTAGATTCATACCACGCAAGGTTTCCGATCAGGAAGGAATCTGGAGCCAAACAAGTCAGATAAGCTGAGTAGGATGAAAAATTGACACAAGACTCCTTAACTAATCCAGAAGGAGTGACGAGGACCAAAATAGGTACCCTCGCCGCTCTGACGGAATACGCTAAAGAGATCAGGAGGGCAAGGAGGGACAGTTTTACTCTGTGTGAAAAAATTTGCTTTGTTTCCATTTTCGGCCGGTAAAATTTGAAGTCCGGAAGTAAAATTTGGAAAGCATTTCGACCTTAAATTTTGACTTTCGGGCCAAAATTGACCCGGCTTGTCCAAGTTTTCCCATTTTTCCCGTGCGAAGAGACCAAAATTGGCATGGCTGGACCAAGTTTTCCCCAGGCTCCCCGCACGGGGTCCCTTGCGGGAAGACTTCGAACAAAAATTCTCGTCTCGGGGGGACCCTTTTACTCTAGCGCGGGCTCCCCGTTTCATATTGGCCGCGGGGACCCTTGTTCACACAAGGTAGGAGATTTACGGAAGTAAGGATTCTGCACGAATATTTTTATTCGAATAAGTCTTATCCGAATACGAATATCGAAGAATATTCTTTATTTGTATAACTTATTCGAATATTCTTAAAATATCCGAATAAAAATTTTATTCGAATAAATTATTTTATTCGAATAAATTTTTTACTCAGATAATTGTTTTATGTCCTCCATAAGAAAACTTAGAAATTGTGTATGTTTTTATAACCGTGACGTGTAGCGCCACCAGATTTTGCCCAAGGCAAAATTGGGGGCAGGAAAGCCGTGCGAAGCGAGCAAGGGTCTCCCTCTAGTATTAATCTAAATATGATGACATTTTTATCATAAATATTAAATAAATTTTTGGTCATTTTTGAATAAATATTTGATCAGGTCTGCTTATTATTATACCGTCTGAAAAGAAGTACGCAGTACAATGACAAATCAAGTAACATTGTCTTCACTTATCTCACTTCAGCTTCTGAGCAATTGCTCAGATGAGCCAAGCCTCCTCCAAATGTGAAAATTGGACAATCTGGAACGATGTAAATTGATTGGATGTTCTCGCTAGAGCTTAATCTCGAGACTCGGGATTCGGGAATTCTCAAGAATTCCCGAGATAATTCACTTCCCGATATCCCGAGATTCCCGAACCAAATTTCCGGAAAAATTCGGGAATTTTACCCATTCTTTCAGTAAATTTTAAATTATTTATTGTTTTGCAATCAAACAATTAAATATTATTATTAAACAAGAAATTCTACGTGAGTTTGTTAGTTTGAAGCAGCAAATATAGTGTTATAGAGTGTTTATATAGTATACTGAGAGTATGTATAGAGTAAACACTAAAAATGTCTCAAACTTACAAAAAAAAACTGACTTTCACTGCAGTATTAACAAGGTCACTGAAACGGCAATTTGTAAGCTGTGTTAAAAACAGATTTGACACGATCTATAACATATCCGAAATTCAGCTCAATCGGACGAAGTAAATGGAGCTTTCATACAACGGGATAACCCCCTTAATTACCCCCAGGCAGTTTTTCGGAAAAACCAAAGCCTTGAGCCCACCCTCCAGACCATACATGACAACATGCGAAAAACCGCAGGTCTCTAGCTCTTGTAGTTTCGGAGCCTTTGTGACTCAGACGGATAAATCGGACACAAGTGCATTTTTTTCAAAATTGATGAAAATGCATTAAAAAATTAGCTGCAAAAATGCATCGACATTTGGGCTTCGTCGCCATTTAGAAGCTATTTTTAAAGGACATGTTAATTTAAGGACATGTTTTTAAAGGACATTTTTATTAGAAAATTGGAAAGAAAATAGATTTATTCCTCAAAAAAATTATTTTAAAAAAAGCATTTTTTCTTAATTATTATGGATAATACCTAATTTATTTCCCGAAAGTTGAGTCTCGAAATTTACCGGAAGTTCCCGAATTTTTAAACCGGGGCTCCAAATCTCGGGAAATAAAAAATGTCGAGAAATCAGAAGCTCTAATCCAGACCCCTTTCTTCGGTGTCAGCGAGTGCGAAAATCGCATAAAGGCCAACAATGCGTGAGACGACACCAATGCTGATGCAGGAGCACCTGCCATGGGAGCGAGCCATTCAAGCAGCCATCGGAGCGCAAGGCCGATGACAAGTGCATCCGCCCGTAGTGCTTCACGAAGCCCCAGTTCTACTGCCTGTTGGGAAGGAGCTACTAAGAACCGTATTTTAAAGAGGAGGTTCTTGATCTTTTAATCTTGGTCTCCCACTCAGCCCCCTTAAGTGATAAGGGCATACATAAGTTCTATGATTTGCTAGATTTGATGTGAACTACAACATATCCAAAATTCAGCTCAATCGAACGAAATATAAGGAACTTTCATAAAACGGGTTTGCCCCTCCCCCCCCCCACCTCCCTTTCTAGGACAAATGGGGGTTCTAAGATGTCTAACCTTCCACCTTACAGACCATTTCCTACACGATACAGAAAACCACGGGTCTCTATCTCTTCTGGTTCTTGAGTTATAAAGTTTCGGACGGACGGACAAACGAACATAGCAGGTGCAATAGTGCATTTTTAGTGCATTTTCATCAATTTTGAAAAAATGCACTTACGTGTCCGATATGTCTGTCTGTCCGTCCGTCCGTCCGTTTCGCCAAGGCTCCGAAACTACAAGAGCTAGAGATTTGCGGTTTTTTGCATGTTGTCATGTATGGTCTGGAGGGTGGGTGAAAGGATTTGGTTTTCCAAAAAACTGCCTGGGGGTAATTAAGGGGGTTATCCCGTTGTATGAAAGTTCCATATACTTCATCCGATTGAGCTGAATTTTAGATATATTAAACATCGTGTCAAATCTAGCAAATCATTGAACACGTGTTTGCCCCTATTACTTAAGGGGGTGGGGTGAGAGGCCTCAAAAGGGGGGAAAAATTTAGTTGCTCCGATTAAGCTGAATTCAGAATGATCATGTAAAATGACAAATTGAGGAATAACGGACTCTGGGGGTCAATAAGTGGCAACTCAAGACTTCCCTTGGCGAACAGTCGGGCAAAATTTCAAATTCAACCAATTGAGCTGAAATTTTGGCAACTGTTAGATGGTATTAAATTCAGCAAAAAACAGTAAGTCTCTGTAGTAAGTCTCTGTGACCCAAGGGTGAGGAGCTAAAGGTTCCCAAAGTTAGTATGAGGCGAAAATTTTTTACTCCAATTGATCTGAAACTTGGGCAAATGTTAGATAACATTATGCATTAAGGCTCTATGACCTATGGGATCGAAGTCAGGGGTCCAATAAGTTTCTGCAGTGACGGAATTTGGGATAAAATATTTTCTCTTTGACCCAACATTTGCAACAAAGTGAATTGAAAATGCACTCAAATGCGTTCGTCCCCGACTAAGCTTTTAACATTTTTTTGTAGTAAAAAGGCATTAACAAATGTTTACTCTATTGTTTATTTAGATTTATAGGTCATATGATGCTTGGGGATTAGGATGTTTAATTTGGAAGTCTTCAATAAACCTCTTGTGCGCCGCACTGATTTGAAGGAATTAGATCACGTAAGTTATTCAATAAATAAAATCATATCATATATCAACACGATCGAATTTGCGAGAATTAAGAAATTGTCTTTTGGCCAAAATAGGTACGATGGTGCATACACCTATGCATCGTACAATCTTCAGTACACTGGAAAGTCACCACGGTTCTTCCGTGCACTTTCCAACCCATATTACTGACTTGTCTAAACATAATACTAAGTATAAAAGGGGCTGCAGGTCAGCCCCAGTACAAATGCTTACTCTAAAAGCTTGAAGTTTACTGGTCAGTTCTTATTAACCTTGTTTGACTTTTGACGTCGATAGGATCAATAGTCAGAGCTTAGGGTAGTGTTTTAGTATTCTTGTGAATCCACTATGAAATGCCGTAATTAGAAGACATAACAATGTAAGACAGCTTAAGGAGTGATAGAGAAATGAAATGAAGCTATAATCAATTCAAATGTGAGTTTTAATTCACATTCGTGTAAAACATTCGTATTCACATTCGAATTTGTGTAAGAAAGCCTGCAGCAGGACAGACGATAAAGTTAAAACTCTCCTCCTGGACAGTTCAAACTCCGATAGTGTGGAAGACACTCGCGCTACATGGAGGCAGAGAGAACTGTAAAAACAATCCAAAGAAATTGTCAGATGAAGCACTACATACATATCTCCTGGTAGGAATGGAATTAGAGCATTATTCCACCAGAAGAGGCAAGATCATCTGATTCGGCTCTTTAGAATGAGCTACGCCTTGAGCTTTCTACCAACGGAGTGGAGGAGGGTGAGGGTGGTCTTCATGTCTAAGGCTGAGAGGAGAGATGAGGAACTGCCGAAATCATATAGATCTATTATTTTTAATTCAGTGATCCTCAAGACAATGAAGAAGCTCATCGATCTGCACGTAAAGACAAGAGTCCTCGTTGAAATGATTTTTTCAAGGTCAATTGGCGTAAATACCAGCAAGGAAAATCCATGATTGATGCACTGCTTCTGCTGATGAAACGAGTGAAAAATGAGCATAAGGAAGTGGCTCTGGCAGCATTCGACATCAAAAGCACATTCGATGATGCCATCTTTGGCTCAATAAGGACCTCTTCAATGAAAAGAGGGCTACACTTGGGCTGTCGCGATTACTTACGACCTGGGAGGCTAGGAGGGGACAATAGTGGCCACTAAGGGATGCTTACAAGGAATAGTATTTTCCCCTTTCATGTGGTTACTGGTCATTGATGGACTGCGGCAGATTTTAAAACAACCGCTTGATAATCATGGTCAGGTGCAAACACGAAAAGAGGATATTAGATCGAATGCAACTGGCAATGGATCCGACCTCTGATTGGTGCAGCGGCAAAGGGCTTGGTGTGAATCCAGCCAAGACCACTCTGGTGCCTTTTACGAGAAGGCCTGAGAAAAACCCTCTTGAATCGGGTTCGAAAGTGGTTCTCCACGGAGATTAAAGCAAATTAACGGGGGGACTTTCTACAGCCCTGCTAACACTACTGAAGATGCTACTTTGCCACGTCCATGTAATGAAACAAGCAGCTCTCACTACATACAAACTTGCCTGGAGATCTCAAGAGTCATTTGAAGATATACGACAAGTTTCCGAACCTGTCAGGTATGACGGAGGTGTCAGACTTGGGCTTTAGAGAGCTGGTGTTTGAGCAAAAGTTTGAAACAATCTTGCTGGAAGAGCGGGGTGGCAGCAAGGAATTTCCACCAGAAGGTCATCGTCAGATGAAGAGGACTTGTTTTTCTTTACTGATGAATCCAGGAAGGATGGGAAGACATGAGCTGGTTTGTATGGCCCTGGGTATGGACTCTAAATCCCTATGGGGATCACGATGACTGTTTTTCAAGTACTTGCAATACTTGAATGTGCAAGAAGGTGCCCAGTAAAAAGAGACCTGAGGCAAAAGCATTTAATGATCAAGCAGAGAGTCATTGATACCACATTAGATCCAGACTCGTTCTGGAGTGCTGAAGGACTCAGGATGCTCTGGGAGAGATGTCCAGGCTGACATTGATGTTGGTGCCATGACACCAAGAGATTTCTGGGAATAAAGCAGCCGACAAGTTGGCGAAGAGGTGTTCGGAAGGGGCTTTGTGGGCTCGAAAAATTACTGTGGCTTCAACATTGGTTGCTGCAAGTGGAAAATGGACAAATGGAAGGGGAAATGCATGGCTTTCAGTTGACTCCCACTCGAGGAATTTCTTCTGGACAGGTAAGGAAAGGCTAAAGAGACAATTGGACTGAATACTGGGGACTGCGGATTGGAGATCTAAGAAAGGATCTAAGACTCCATGTGCACGTTTCGTGGTAAGGGCGAGGAAACCTTTTTCCACATTTTATGTGAATATGAGACAAATAAAATTAAAATAAAGCACCTATGGAAAGTAACGAAAGGTGGGATTGCCCTTGAGCAAGCTTGCGAGTGAGGATAGGCAATAAAGATCTACTTTTAACACGTCCGAGTTTATTCAGCGGTGGCTGTACCGTATTTTTCGTAATTCCTCGGGCACTACATCGGCTAAACTGCGAAGCATATTATTAATTTTGTCAGCCAAGCGAGATTCAAGCAGGGATGCCAGATTTCTGGAGACTCAAAATGGGACAAAATAGTTTGATATACATACCCTGCTTGCCGTAAGTGCCCCAGGAAGGCCTCGCCGGAGGCGCAAAATTTTTAAGGGTTTTTTTAGTGATTTTGATTTAATTTCTCAGCTCAAATACTTCAGATAAAACTTCCATTGTATTAGATGGATAGATTCGTGGGTGGAGCAAAGGGTCACGGAGGTTCCTGAGAACCTATTGTGGCCACCAAAAGAAAACTTTTGGTTGCCCCAGACCTAGAACAGAAGCTCTAGGTCCTTTACAAAGTTAGATATGTTCTTAGGTGTTAGCTGGTTTATCTGTTCTGGAGTGGGAAAGAGATGCTTCAAGTGCTTTTTTCGTCTCCACATAAGACTGAGGCACCTACAGAGTAGGTGTTCCATAGTTTCTCTAGCAGCATTGCAGAATCTACAAGTTGTATCAATGTTGTCATTATAATTCCTGGGTTCTGACCTTACGGGGAATTTTCCTGTGAGAAAGCTTGTGACAAAGTAAGTTTCCCTCCGTTTTAGATTCAATAACTCTTTCTCCTGGTCTTATAGTTTCTTATGAATTTCTTTGAGTGAGTCATGCCAGGATTGTCTCGCCATACTTCTTGAGATTTTCTGACTAAAAGATTTTTAGCTATTTTCTTTATGTGGGCCTTTGAGGTTCCAACAGTAGGTCGTACTCGTTTAAGAGAGGTAGCTTTTTTTGCTAGTTTATCCGCAATTTCATTCCCAGTTTAACCAGTATGGGCTGGTATCTATTTGAGCGTCACATCGTTGCCATTTCCGTTTCCGTTTTTGAAGCGTATTTGTGGTTTGGTGTACTAGAGATGAGGTAGTGCAATTTCCTTGGATAGCCTTTAGAGCAGCTTGACTGTCTGAGTATATGCATATGCTTTTCTTTTGGAGTTTCCGACAGAGCAGTATTTCGGCACATTTTTTGATTCCAAACACTTCTGCTTGGAACACTGTAGCATTGTCGTCTAGTTTGATTGGAAGGTTGGTATTGAATTGGTTTATGAAAATTCCTGTTCCTGTGCCTTGATTTGAGAGAGAACCGTCAGTAAAGCAATATATTTTATCAGGATGGTCATCTTCATAAACAAACTTTTCTCTTTCCCCGATGTCAATTTTATATGGGTGATCAAAGTTATAGGTTTTCTCAATTATGTCTGGGGCTGGAAAGGGCTTCAATTAGTTCTTCGCTGTGTCCAAAAACCTCCATTAGATCTCTTGCATATTACTCTTTGATTTCAGGTTTTTGTAATGTTTTAAATCTGAAATTAGCATTAAGAACTTCTGGTTAAATAAAGAGGTGAAGTGGTGGTAAATCTAGTAAAACTTCCAAGGCGTTTGTCGGTGCAGTTTTCTGAGTTGCAATAATTGTAGTACATCCAAGTCTCTGTAGTTTGTTGAGTTTTATTTTAGCGGTGCGTTGGTTGGTTTTTTTCCACCATACGACGGAGGCATAGGAGATTATTGGTCTTACAATAGCAGTGTAAACCCAATAGGCTATTTTTGGCTTGAGACCCCACATTTTTCCAACCAGTCTCCTAGTTATCCAGAGGGCGTTCGTTGCTTTTTTGATAGCGTGATCGAGATGTTCATTCCACAACAGTTTATTATCAAAAATCAATCCTAGGTATTTTACAACCTTCGAGTATGCCAAATCTTTCCCAAAGAACTTGATTTTTTTGTACTCTTCTAATTTTGTGTTTGTTTGTAAACATTACCAAGGAGGTTATTGATGATTCAACTGATAAACCTACTTTGTTACGCCGGTTTTCTACAATCCTCAAAGCTTTTCCCATCCTCACAGTAGGTCCTTTATGTAGTTCATCTTCGCCGTAGGCTCTTATATCGTCAAAATGAGTCTCTGTAACAATAACAATATCATCAGCAAAACCTTGGGCAAAGATTTTTGCCTTTTCCAGTTCTACCAATAAATCGTTAACGACTAATGACCATAGCAACGGTGATAGCACTCCTCCTTGTGGGCATCCTCTAGTGACTCTCAATAAGATTGATTCGTTCCAAAGTTCCAACTGAACTTCTCTATCTCTAAGCATAGATAGAATCCTTTGAATTCCTTTGTTTTATTTTCAAAGATTTATTCATTATACTTATCGCTGTTCTTGACCTGTTTAATATCGTCTAAGCCTTCAGGAGTGTTGGATAGAAAAACGTGGAACTCTGCAAAGCTCAGTGCAACATTTTCCTTGACTTTTAACTCAGCCGCTAAATTAAAGAGCAGCAACCGATTTCGGTTTTTTCTCCAGTATTCTATCATTAAACTGAATATACAAATCCGAAACTATTAGAATGTGGAATCGATAAAACAAATTGATTTATCTGGAACAAGTTATCATTGTTTGTGTTCAATTTTAAAAACATGTTTAAAGCTTAAGTCTGATTCACATACTTGGACAAAATGGTCCTGGACAAAATGTCCAACCGGCTCTATCTCTGCCCCCTTAAGTGCTAGAGCGACAAAAAAAAAAAATTCGATGAATTTTAATTTTTGCTTTCAAAAATGTACAAAAGCACGTTGCTAGCTTAAAAACTTTTTATCGATTTTAATATGTTTGTCCCCTTCTCCGCATAAGCATGTGATGACTCGGGCAACTCCTAGACCGGTCACAAATCGTGGACTCAACCTACGAGGCTCGTTTCGGTCATGTCTAAAACTTTATGGTCTAGGCTATCCAGAAAAAAAATTTTAGCCCAAAGATTTGAACTAATCCCCCTGGACAGACCCTATACCTACAGAAAAATTCGTTAATTTTGCCCCATTCTAGCTTCACTCCTTCACTAATAAAACACTAGTGAATGTACCTAGCGAGCTAAATTTTTGTGTGTATGCTCATAATAAGTTGCTCTTTTGAAAAATATCACTTTACAACCCTTAAGGTTGCCATCACACTACAGAAAATTGCCCGATTTTTGGCGAAATTAGTTGCCCTGATTCTGATTATTTGCTCTGGGAAAAAATTGCCGCAATTTTGCGGCCACTGGAATTGCCTGAAATTGCCCAAATCACGGCAGTTTAAATTGCCTAGTGTGATGGCACCGTAACAACTTCGAGTGGCTCAGAAAAAAAAATAAATTACGAAAAAATGACCCCCTCAAAAAGTGTCCAAGTGGTCTAACTCGGCCAAAACAGCAGCTAAGAGACTAAAACCTTGCATGCTATCTCAAAATCAAATGTAGACCCGATTTAACACCCGCCGCGACAGTCAGATTGCGTATTTCGCTTTAGGACATCTACACAGAAATTCTAAAGCTTCTGGACAGCCTGGAAAAATGCTCTACCTTAGCCATTTTAAGGGCCATTTTAAGAGCTACGGACCTGAGGGGGGTATCAACAAAAGCGTCTCAATGAGGGCTGCAACAATCACTTTACGCCGTGGCTCTAGCACTTAAGAGGGCAGAGCTAGAGCCGGTTGGATATTTTGTCCAGGACCATTTTGTCCAAGTATGTGAATCGGCCTTTAGTCGAGGACGAACGCATTTGAGTGCATTTTCAACTCGCTTTGTTGCAAATGTTGGCTCGACGTGAATAAATTTTGTCCCAAATTCCGTCACTGCAGAAACTTGTTGGACCCTGATTTTGATCCCACAGATCATAGTGTCTTAATGCAGGAGGATATTTAGCTAAATTGAATATCATCTAACATTTGCCCAAGTTAAAGCTCAATTGGGAGCCCTCAGCTTCACACCCTTGGGTCGTAAAGCCTTAATGTAGAGGGAAATTTTGCTAAATTTGATATCATCTAACATTTGTTAAAGTTTCAGCTCAATCGGTTAAATTTGAAATTTCGCCCTTCAGTTCGCCAGGGGAAGTCTTGGATGGCCACTTATTGAGCCCCAGAGTCCATTATTTTACATTTTTGAGACCATGACCCGAAACAAAAGTTGCTTAAATTGTAATTTTACACGACCATTCTGAATTTCAGCTCAATCAGAGCAAATAATTTTTTCTCCCCTTCGAAGGCCTCTCACCCCACCCCGTTAAGTGATAGGGGCAAACACGTGTTCTATGATTTGCTAGATTTGGCATGATCTATAATATATCCAAAAACCAGCTCATTGGGAAGAAGTATATGGAACTTTCATACAACGGGAAAACCCCTTTATTTACCCCCCCTGGCAGTTTTCCGGAAAAACCAAAGTGTTTCGCCCACCCTTCAGACCATACATGTGAACATGCAAAAAATCGCAGGTCTCTAGCTCTTGTTGTTTCGGAGCCTTTGCGACTCAGACGGACGGACGGACGAATGGACATATCGGACACATAAGTTCATTTTTTTCAAAATTGATGAAAATGTACTAAAAAGATTTTGTGCAAGAAAACTTTCTTCAAAGCCACGGATTCCACAAAAAGAAGGTCAACCTCAGCTTCAACCTCTCCCCCTTTGAACTTTATGAACATAAAATATTTTGAGGTTGATATTCTAAAAGTCGGGACAAATCAGGGCAGGAAAAAGTAAGCGTTACGCACGCACATTTATTGTCACACCATTTTGACTTGGGCGCACTTTAAGTCAAATTCTACTTCTAATGGATAATACAGGAAAATAAAATGTACCACGATAGCAAGCTGACTTAATTCCCCTTCCAAAAATACCATAATCTTGAGTTTTGGGTTAAGGGTTGTAGAGAAATTTAGTAAAAACATGTTAAAAGCTTAGTCGAGGACGAACGCATTTGAGTGTATTTTCAATTCGCTTGGTTGCAAAAGTTGGATAGAAGTGAATATATTTTGTCCTAAATTCCGACACTGCAGAAACTTATTGGACCCCTGACTTCGATCCCAGAGGCCATAGAGCCTTACTGTAGAAGGATATTTTAGTAAATTTAGGGCCGTATTGTTCACCCTTGGTTAGCCTACCCAAGCGATAAGTCCAGTATAGTTTTTATTGGACTAAGCACTAATATAAGATACCCAAGGTTGAACAATACGGGCCTTAGTGTCATTTAACATTTGCCCAAGTTTCAATTCGATTGGAGTTAGAAAATGTTTGCCTCATACTAACTTTGGAATCCCTTAGCTCCTCACCCTTGGGTCATAGAGACTTACTATAAAACTGTTTTTTGCTAGATTTAATACTATCTAACAGTTGTCAAAGTTTCAGCTCAATCGGTTGAATTTGAAATTTTGCCCGACTTTTCGCCAAGGTAAGTCTTGGGAGGCCACTTATTGACCCCCAGAGTCCGTTATTTTACATTTTTGAGACCATGACCCCAAACAAAAGTTGCTTGAATTGTAATTTTACATGACCATTCTGAATTTCAGCTCAATCGGAGCAACTAAATTTTTACCCCTTTCGGAGGCCTCTCACCCCACCCCCTTAAGTGATAGGGTCATATATGTGTTGTATGATTTGCTAGATTTACCATGATCTATAACATATCAAAAATTCAGCTCAATCGGATGAAGAATATGGAACTTTCATACAACGGGAAAACCCCCTTAATTACCCCCAGGCAGTTATTTGGAAAAACCAAATCGTTTCGCCGACCTTCCAGACCATACATGATATCATGCAAGAAACCGTAGATCTATATTTCTTGTAGTTTTGGAGCCTTTGCGACTCAGATGGACAGACGGACAGACAGACAGACGGACATATCAGACACATAAGTGCATTTTTTTCAAAATTGTGAAAAATGCACTAAAAAGAGCGTTACTCACGCACATTTTTTGTCACACCTTTTGACTTGAATGCACTCAAAGCCAAATTCTATTTCTAATAGATAATACAGGAATATAAGAAGCACCACGACAGAGAGCTGACTAGGGTTAAGGGTTGCGGAGACATTCAGTCAAGAAAGAGCAATTTTCACGTACATTTTGGTTTCATCAGTTTTTCAAATATTTTTTCTGCTTAGTTATTGAAGATATATGACCAAACGCCAGAAACCTCGGCTTATGGTAACACTTCTAAAAGTTTCGGACTTTGGTTGTTTAAAGAGTAACTTTTGGCCTCCTCAGAGCAGTTTAAAAATTTCAAATTTGCGAGTTCCAGCGAGAATGGACGTAATATGTAAGATCAATCAAATTAAGTATAAGAAAGTTTCATACAATGGGAAACCGTGGGGGTGCTTACGTCTCTTGGGGTCTTGGGGGTTTTGGAGAAACCAATACAATTCGCTCACCCTTTACAACCACATTATGCAAAAAACCACGGACCTCTAGCTTTTGTAGTTTCGAAGCTCTTGTGACTCAGACGGACACGCGGTTATACATACAAATCGGACAAATAAATGAATTTTTTTCAATGAAGAAAATGTTGCACATAGATTGTCGGGCATTTGTGATAAAGCAATCCTTACCGCTACAAATGCAAGAGAACGACGTTTTAGTTATATTGGAATTGTTTTCAGCTTAAAAGACTTCAAACGCAGAAAACGTTTAACAAGAGCTTTGAAAAAATTTGCTCACCGTTATTTGAAACAATCCCCAAGCAAGATATAAGTCTCTTTGAATACCAGCCAGAGAGAGCTTTTTTAAATGAGTTGATAATGGTTCCACACGTTCTGTTGCAATAAATAAGCTTTTCTCAGTTTCAATACTGTCTAAATATTGCAGAATTGAGGGATGTCTTAATGTTTTGAGCCGTTTCATCAACGATCGTGCAAGATCTAGTTTTGTATCGTTTCCACACTTAACTTCATAAGCAAAAACACATACTTCTTCACTACTGCCTCTTTTTTTTGCTTCATGCAGTACAAAAACAGACATTACATTTTCGAACGATTGTCCGACATCATATGCAAAGTCTTTAGAAGCATCGCGAGAAAAAAGAGACCACATTTTGTTAAATTGAAGTGAGCCTGTTTGAAAAACTTTGTATGAATGTTTTATTTGGGTATTCAAATCAAAACAAATTATTATTTGGTATCGCGAGAGCACAATATATGTATGGTTTGTCATAAATCAATTTCGTACCCTACTTTGGTAAAACCTTGTAGATTTCTGATAAGAGCCTCAAAAGGTAGGGCCATTCGTCCTAGTTTTCCAAAACATGTCCCGGTTTTTGGTCCCACAATGGGAACTTTTGACAGATTACGGGGCCAAAATTAAAACATGTTTAGAGCTTAGTCGGGACGAACGCATTTGAGTGCATTTTCAATTCACTTTGTTGCAAAAGTTGGGTTGAAGTGAAAATATTTTGTCCCAAATTCCGTCAATGCAGAAACTTATTGGACCCCTGACTTCGATCTAACAGGTCATAGAGCCTTAATGTATAAGAGTATTTTACTAAATTTAGTGTCATCTAACATTTGCCCAAGTTTAAGCTCAATTGGAGCTAGAAAATGTTTGCCTCATTCTAACTTTGGTAGCCCTCAGCTTCACACCCTTGGGTCATAGAGACTTAATGTTGAACTGTTTTTTCCTGGCTTTAATGCCATCTAACAGTTGTCAAAGTTTCAGCTCAATCGGTTGAATTTGAAATTTTGCTTTCTGTTCGCCAAGGGAAGTCTTGTGTGGCAAATTTTTGACCCCCAGAGTCAGTTATTTTACATTTTTGAGACCATGACCCGAAACCAAAGTTGCTCAATTTGTCATTTTACAAGACCGTTCTGAATTTCAGCTCAATCGGAGCAACTAAATTTTTTCCCCCTTCGAGGGCCTCACACCCCACCCCAAACATATATGGGCAAACATAAGTACCATGATTTGCTAGATTTACCATGATCTATAACATATCAAAAATTCAGCTCAATCGGATGAAGAATATGGAACTTTCATACAACGGGAAAACCCCCTTAATTACCCCCAGGCAGTTTTTTGGAAAAACCAAATCCTTTCGTCCACCCTCCAGACCATACATGACAACATGCAAAAAACCGCAAATCTCTAGCTCTTATAGTTTCGGAGCCTTTGTGGCTCGGACGGACGGATGGACATATCGGGCACATAAGTGCATTTTTTTCAAAATTGATGAAAATGCACTAAAAATGAGGTAAAAACGTAAGTCCCTGAGGCCTCCGAAGGGGGAAAACTTTTAGTTGCTCCGATTGAGCCAAAATTCAGAACGGTTATGTAAAATGATAAAATTAGCAACTTTTGTTTCGTGTCATGGTCTCAAAAATGTAAAACAATGGACCTGGGGAATTATTAAGGGCAATACAAGACCCTTGGCCTTTGCGAACAGTAGGCCAAAATTTCAAATTTAACTGATTGAGCTGAAACTTTGGTAACTGCATTGATGATGCATTAAATACAGCAAAAATCAGTACTACAGTAAGTCTCTCTTTGGCTGAGGGCTCCAAAAGTTAGTATGAGGTGAAAATTTGTCATCTCCAATTTAGCTGAAACTAGGGAAAATGTTGGATGACATTGAATTCAGCAAAATATCCTTCTACGTTAAGGCTCTTTGACCTTTGGGATCAAAGTCAGGGTTCCAGAAACGAACTTTGGGGCAAACTATTTTCATTTGACCCAACTTTTGCAACGAGGCCGAATCAAAAATGCACTCGAATGCGTTCGTCCCCGACTAAGCTTCCAAAATTTATACCGATTCTGTTCAAATCACGGATATAACTTGGGTGATGGGAGCAGTGGGAAGGGAGCACAATTTTAGAATGCCTATGCATATGCTATAGCGAGCATGAACATAATTACACCATATCGTAACCCTCTGTACGTACTGATGTTGCTTGGATGTCAGTCGGATGAATCGACTGAAAAATCGCTCGTTATTATATTTGCATCTCTCTCTTATCGTATTGTTCCCTCATTCTGAAAACTTATTGCGAGAAAGACGCACGAGAGTTTCTTTAGTGTGCTCGTGGATGATTTGCAATTTACAGCATTTTTAAACAAACATTCTTCTAAAACCTCTCTAAATGGGCGGAAAACATCGAAAATGCAACCATTTCTATCGTAACAACGAGAAATAAAAGGTAAAACCTTAATAAAATCGAAGAATCTATTTAAATGAATTTTCTTTGATTTTCGACTGTAATTTCAGATTCCCGCAAATATCGAAGAGAAATCAATCGATAAACCGAGGATTCTGTAAGATCAATATAAAATAAAGCTTTCAAAAGGACCTTTCGTGTTTTTATAGTAAAAAACCATATTGATATAGAAAACCTCAAATAAACCTCCTGAAGTGACATCCATTGTACATTCAGCGGATCGATTTTTAGGATAACCATCGGACGTCAAAATAGATGGCCATGTGTACATGCATTTTCATAGAAAACGATTGGACACTGCCGTGTGTACGCATGGACTTCCAGATATGAGAGAAATGTACATCCAGTGGCTGTGGCGGGTTGAGATAAGGCATATACGACAGATCATATATGTAGTTGTATATGTACCATGGCGATTAAATAAACTACTGTACCCAGTGAATCTTTTTATTCTGGAAAAATTCTTTTTTATCGTTCCTTTCACCCCAAAAAATAGCACAGAATTTTTTTCTCTCCATTGAACCAAATTACAAATAATTCCGAAAGAATGCAAATCGAGAGATAACGCAAGCTTTTTAAATTCCGTGAGGAATTAATAAAGAACGTCCTAAATAATTATTTTTTAATTCGATAAAGAATTTAATTGAGAATAATAAGAGAATTTTTTTTCACTGGTGCAAAAGGAATTATTTTGGAATTTTTGAACTGAATTATGAAATAATTCATTTTTATTAAACAAAAAGAATCATTTAGGAAGTGCTAAGTGCCGGTAAATCTCCCTTAATTTTTGCAATAATTAGATGTATTTCTTTATTTTTGAATGATAGCCTGTCTTGCATTTGCGTTAAAAGAGGCTGCAATAGTTCGTCAGTGTTAGGCTTTTGTAAGCCGCCATAACAAGCAAAAAGGAACGAAATTTTAGGATCAATGTTTCGTATTCCTATAATAACAGGCCATAATTGGAACGGATTTGACTTTAGGGGAGGAATGCCGTCAAGAAACACATCAAAAAAAGACTCTCCGGAATTTTGTTAGATGGGTAATTTTTAAGCTGAAGTTTTGATTCATCGTGCAAGTTTTTAATAAACTGTCGGCCACCCTCTTTGCCATATGCTTCAAAGTTGATCTTAGTTGAGGACTTTTTCCTAACTCCTTTTGCAGAAGATGGCAGATCGGAAGACAAGGTTCTACCTTTAAACTCGCCCAACAATCCCAACAGTGAAGTTAGAGCTCTGTCCGAGATGTGAAATTCCAAGCACCAAAGGTCCAGCTTTTCCTCGATTGAACTAAGTTTATGATACATATTTGGTCGCTTTATGTCCTTTTTTAGTAAGAATTCTGGCGGGTTTGAAATAAAATTTTCACTTTGATTTTCCTCGACCGAGCACTTTTTCTCACATTTAGAGTTTTTTAGGCACATTCTACGTTTTTTTTTTATCTAATTTGAATAAATTCCGTAAAAGCTATTCTGCGCGACATGTTTTAGCGATTATTACCTCAAACACACTGAAGAATTTAATAATTTTAGAAAGGACGCGAACACCGCATGCATGCACGTTGATGCAGTAAAAATGGCGTAGATTGGGAAAGTTCATTCATCTAGTTGCAAAAATGTGGGGTCGTTCATATACAATACCAAAAACAATTCCAAAATAATTCCGAAAAAATTCCTTTTAACAAGGATCGAAAAGAATTACATACGATTAAATAAAAAGAATTATTTGTGCAAGGATCTAAAAGAATTCCGTAAATTTAAATAAAAATAATTCAATTTGCTCATACCATAAGGAATAAGTTTAGAATTATTCAATTATTCTATTGTAATTATTGAATAATTTCCAAAAGAATTATTGGAAAAGATTTCCAAAAGAACGAATTTTGAGGAACGTTCTGCGGATGGAATCACTGGGTAGGGTTATTTATGCAACATAATTAGTATAGTTGGATGTGCAGATATATCTCTTGATATATTTTAGATTATATATCTATACATATAATTATAAAGATCGGCTTCCTTTTAAAAATTTATGCCCAATCAAAAAAAAACAATAAACTTCACGAATAAACTTGGTTTCCGAAACGAAGAACTAAGAAGAAAACTTGACTAGTTCATCATATGCTTTAGATGCTTATTTGTGACAGCATTTATCCTCAATATGTCTGGAATTAAAATTGTTCCACTGGAAAGACTAAAATCGAAACCTCAAAATGATTCGATAATAGAAATTTGCAGCACTAGTGAAGACGAAGTGGACGAAATCAGGTTACCCATAGAAAAAACAAAGCAAATGCAAAATAAACCTTTTCATATAGTTTTGTCAAAGCTCCCAAGTGTAAAAAAAATAATAGAAACTCATAATTTGGAGGAAATCCGTGATGAAAGAAACAATCTGATCACAGAAAGCTTTTCTGAATTTCAAGTAAAACGAGGAAATCAAAAGCCTATATCAGGCGAATATTCAAGTGATGATGATAAGAAAAGTGATCCCAAAATGTCAGTATTTGAAGATGATGAAGAAGATGAGAGACTGCGGTCTGCGATGAAGGTCAAGAAGAAGAGAAAACGTATCGTACAAACAAATGACAGTAGTGAAGACGACTCTAATCATCAACAAAAAGAAAATAAAGAAAACCATGAAGGAAGAGGGCGAAAAAATATTCGCAAGTTTAAAGGGTCTGAGTCACTCGAAGAAAATACCAAAAGAGCTGCTAAGGAAGAGAAACGTAGGCTTGAACGTCTCGCGGAGCGACAAAAAGTTTATAATTCCTTGATGTATGACGTTGAAGATAAAATCACCACAAACGAGCAGAATTCATTTAACAAGTTACTGCTTGACTTTGACGAGGAAACCAAAGAAACCCTATTAGAAGTTGATGCAGGAATCGTCAAACATTTGAAACCACATCAGCGAAACGGTATAAAGTTCATGTGGGAAGCGTGTTTTGAATCTATCAGTCAGATGAAAAAGAGTCCTGGTTCCGGTTGTATACTAGCTCATTGCATGGGACTAGGAAAAACATTGCAAGTAGTTGGTCTTGTTCATACCCTGTTGGCAAGCAGTGAGCTTACAAACGTTCAGCATATTTTAGTTGTCAGCCCGCTAAGTACAGTATTAAATTGGGTAGGTAAATGCAAAACTATTTTATATCAATATCTTACAAATCACATATTATCAGAAACTATAAGTTCAACATATTTAAAGCTTAGTCGGGCACGAACGCATTTGAGTGCGTTCTCTATTCGGCTTCGTTGCAAAACATATGAATCGAACCGAAAATAGTTTTTTTCCGAATTTTGTTAATGCAGAAACTTACTGGACCCCTAAAGTTTTACTACTTTTGCTTATTTAAATGACATCAAATTTGTTAATGTTTAGCTCTGAAATCTGGCTGGAGCTGAAATTGAAGAGACCATGATCCTTATTTGCTTCAGTTGCCTTATTTCTCATTTTACATGACGATTCTGAATTTGAGCTCAATTGAAGCAACTAAAATTTTCCCCCCTTCGGAGGGTTCTCAGCCTACCCCTTAAGTGATAGGGGCATACATGTGTTCTATGATTTGACATGATGTATAACATATCCAAAATTCAGCTCAATCGCACGAATTATATGGAACTTTCATACAACGGGAAATCATCTCTAAACCAAATTGGTTTGCCCAACCTCCAGACCATACATGACAACATGCAAAAAACCGCAGGTCTCTAGCTCTTGTAGTTTCGGAGCCTTTGCGACTCGAACGGACGGACGGACAAACAGACATATCTGACATAGAGGTTACTTTTTCCAAATTTTAAAAATGCACTAAGAAATCGCAGTTCTCTTAGTTTTGCAGGATCGAACCTTTGAGTTCAGACAGACGTAGACAGAAATTCTTCAACTTTTTTCGAACTTTTGAAAATACTCTTAGGAGACAGAAGGTTGCAGGTGTAAACTGGATATATGTATATTTTTTTAATTATTTTCTCTATTTATAGGCTCAAGAGTTCGAAATGTGGTGTTCTAAGGCCAACAAATTTAAATCGCTAGATGTATATGAACTATCAAAAGCCAAACAAAACGTTGAAAGAGCCTACCGCATTAAGGAATGGTTGGAAGATGGAGGAATAATGATAATGGGCTACGAAATGTTTCGCAATTTGTCAAATATTGGAAAGAAATTACGAAAAAAACTCAGAGATGATGTATACAAAGCTCTTTTAGATCCTGGCCCAGATTTAATCATATGTGATGAAGGTCATTTGCTGAAAAATGAAAAAACTTCCATTTCAAAGGCCATGAGTAAAATCAAAACTCTTCGGCGAATCGTTTTAACTGGAACTCCTCTTCAAAATAATTTGAAAGAGTACTATTGTATGGTTCAGTTTGTCAAACCAAATTTGCTTGGAAGTTACAAGGAATATCTCAATCGTTTTGTAAATCCCATTACCAACGGACAATATTGTGATTCAACCGACTTGGATATAAAAATTATGAAAAGGCGTTCTCACGTTTTGCACAATATGCTAGAGGGTTGTGTGCAACGTAGGGATTACTCGGTTCTTGCACCTTTTCTGCCTAAAAAACACGAATATGTATTATTCATCAAACTCACTGATCTTCAAATTAAGCTCTATAAGTTCTACATGGAACATAGACCGGCCATGGATACATCAAAAAAAGCAGCCACCATATTTCAAGACTTCCAAAATCTACAACGAATATGGACACATCCGAGAGTACTGCGGTAAGAAACTCACTCTGACATTTGAACATTTGTTCCAGCATTCATTACATGCATAAGTAGAGTACGTAGACCGAGCATTGGAAAATTTTGTAGACTCCAGTACCAGAAAGGGGAAAAATGTTTTTGATAGTAAATTTTAATCACGAATGAATAGGGACCCTAAACAACAATTTTGAGACTTGACTGAGACTACAAACAATTAAATAGTTAAGGAAAACAAAAAATTTTTACAAATAAAATTTTAATTGTTGTGAGATTATGTAATAGGAAAGTCTCTCAAAAATTAACGACACAAAAATCAACTGTTTCCAAGCTCTAAAAAGTTCCAAACCGACAAAAAAAGCGATCACAATAGGACTTTTTTATGCTAGAAAAAGATAATCAAGCACAATCAATAGTTAGAGTCCTCGACGAACGTATGTTAAAATTATTTTGGACAAAAGCTTAAAATTTTTTTGATCAATACAAAACCGTTTTTTAGTGCATTTTCATCCGATAGTCCGATGTCCGATAGTCCGTCTGTCCGTCCGTCTGAGTCGCAAAGGCTCCGAAACTACAAGAGCTAGAGACCTGTGGTTTTTTGCATGTTATCAGGTATGGTCCGGAGGGTGGACGAATTGTTTTAGTTTTCCCGGAAAACTGCCTGGGGGTAGTTAAGGGGGTTTTCCCGTTGTATGAAAGTTCCATATACTTCGTCCGATTGAGCTGAATTTTGGATATGTTATACATCGTGTCAAATCTAGTCGGATCATGGTCTCAAAAATGTAAAATAACGGACTCTAGGGGTCAATAAGTGGCCTCCCAAGACTTCCCTTGGCGAACAGTCGGGCAAAATTTCAAATTCAACCGATTGAGCTGAAACTTTGGCAACTATTAGATAGTATTAAATCCAGCAAAAAACAGTCCCACAGTAAGCCTCTATGACCTAAGAGTGAGGAGCTGAGGGATTCCAAAGTTAGTATGAGACGAAAATTTTTTAACTCCAATTGAGCTTAAACTTGAGCAAATGTAAGATGACATTAAATTTAGCAAAATATCTATCGACATTAAGGCTCTATGGCCTGTGGGATCAAAGTCAGGGGTCCAATAAGTTTCTGCAGTGACGGAATTGGGAATAAAATATTTTCACTTCGACCCAACTTTTGCAACAAGCGAATTGAAAATGCACTCAAATGCGTTCGTCCCCGACTAAGCATTAAACATGTTGTTTAGTACTTATAAAGCCCTGTTCCAGATCCCGTGAGCTCAACTTAGAAATACTTCGCGTTATTTTAATTAATGTTTGATCTCTGGTTGGTTTGGTAAAAGTTTTCTGTTCGTACTTAGCATCTTCTTCTGTCAAAGTCTAATCTCAAGAGAGTGGCCGGAAACGCAAAGTGTATGCGCGAGAAAGTCCGTGTGTGAGCGTAAGAAAGCATTTCGTTTGTGGATTCCGTTCGCGGATTCAAACTAGTCGTTACACTAAGCAGCTTTTCAGCATATTTTATTCAAAAAAGTTTGTTCTCCTATCAGTCCGTCCGACCGTCCGTTCCTCCGTCTGTCCCAAAAAACGATTTTATCGTGTACGGTACGGAGCTGTAGGGTGAATTGGCGTATTTGGCCACCTCTAGAGACTATACTACTGTTTTGTTTTTGTTGTCGAATATCTCAGCTCTGGAAATTTGGATCAGACTTATTAAGGTCTTGATCAAAAGGTCTCAGTTTAAGTTACCCGAAAATGCCCTTGACCTGACCTTCATAGTAGATGGCTCCAACAAAAATATTTTTTTCCCAAAGTTAATTTTGGACATATTTGGCCACTTTGGACACATTGTGTCCGCAGACTGGCCACAATTAGCCAACCTCGAAAGAACGCTGAAAACATCGGAAATCTAAAACAACAGGCTCCTAACATCGAGAAAAGTGATTTAAGGGGTGTCTGGACGCCCACGGAAGTCTTACCAAACCGGAAGCGGAATCCCCGCCATCTTGAAAATTTTAACATTTAAAATAGTAAAACATATTTAGAGCTTAGTCGGGACGAACGCATTTGAGTGCATTTTCAATTCGCTTTGTTGCAAAAGTTGGGTCAAAGAAAAAATATTTTGTCCCAAATTCCGTCACTGCAGAAACTTATTGGACCCCTGACTTCGATCTAACAGGTCATAGAGCCTTAATGTATAAGAGTATTTTACTAAATTTAGTGTCATCTAACATTTGCCCAAGTTTAAGCTCAATTGGAGCTAGAAAATGTTTGCCTCATACTAACTTTGGTAGCCCTCAGCTTCACACTCTTGGGTCATAGAGACTTAATGTTGAACTGTTTTTTCCTGGATTTAATGCCATCTAATAGTTGTCAAAGTTTCAGCTCAATCGGTTGAATTTGAAATTTTGCTTTCTGTTCGCCAAGGGAAGTCTTGTGTGGCAAGTTTTTGACCCCCAGAGTCCGTTATTTTACATTTTTGAGACCATGACCCGAAACAAAAGTTGCTCAATTTGTCATTTTACATGACCGTTCTGAATTTCAGCTTAATCGGAGCAACTAAATTTTTTCCCCCGTCGAGGGCCTCACACCCCACCCCCTTAGGTGATAAGGGCAAACATGTGTTCTATGATTTGCTAGATTTGACATGATATCAAAAAATTCAGCTCAATCGGACGAAATATGTGGAACTTTCATACAACGGGAAAATCTCCTTAATCACCCCTCAGGCAGTTTTCCGGAAAAACCGAAACAATTCGTCCACCCTCCAGACCATACCTGACAATATGCAAAAAACCGCAGGTCTCTTTTTTGAGGAGGAGTAGGGAAAGAGTCAGACAAATACAAATGAGCACTTTCAGAAAGGTTATTAAATTTTCTGAAACCCTGACAGAAGAAAATTTCGGAAAAAAAATCGTAGGGCTGAGATTTGGGGCCAAAGCCGAGACACCCATTTTAACATTTTGCCGAACCGATTTTTGTGAAATCAGATTTCGCGAGGTCAAGTAGGCGACGAATATTTTTGATCAGTAATGTGTATACAGGCGGCCCTTAAATTAAACAGTTTCAGACAGACATAGCATAAATTAAACAGTTTCAGACAGACATAGCATAAATAGAGAAAAATGCAATATTGTCTGATAACATATGTGTGTCAGTCTTTCTGAAACTTTATAACTCAAGAAACAGAAAAGGTAGAGAGCTGCAATCCGCATGATGTAGGAAATGGTCTGTAAGGTGGAAAGTTGGACATTTTAGACCACAATTAACTTTAGGAAGGAGTTAGGGAAATAAAATCGTTATATGAAAGTTTCTTACACGTCATTCAAATGAGCTGAATTTTGGATATGTAATACATCAAATTCAATTAAGTGAATCATGGAACACAAGTATGGCCTTCTCTCTTAACGGGGCTGATGGGGGAAATATTTAGTTGCATGCATTTTCCCGGGTTCATATTCTGAGGGAATCTTATAACCTATATTAAATTATTCAAGAACCCAAGAAATTGAGTATTCAATAAGATTCCCTCAAAATATAAACCCCGGAAGATGCATTTCTCATATCATACTTGATCTTTTTTATTTGATTTAATTTATTTTTTAGTGCACTTTGCCATCTGTTTGCCTGAAATTTTATAACTCAAGAGCCAGAAGAGCTAGAGAGCTGCGGTTTTTTTTTTTTGCATAGTGTAGGGCATTGTCTGTAGGGCTTACAATCCCCCCACCCGATCTTGGGGGGAATGGGGGGTGTTTTATGTTTGTATGAAAACTTCCTATTTTACGTCCGATTGAGCTGAAATTTTAGTATGTTGTAGCGTGTGCAAAATCTAGCAAATCATGGTACCGCATGTGTCCCCTATCATGTACAGGGAAGAAGCTAGGGGCCTTCAAAGTTTGGTCTTGTTGAAATCTTTGAAAATGCACGCTTTAGCTTAATCTCCGATTTTGCTTTTTATATATTTTTTCTCTATCTTAGGGAAAATGCACTAAACAGAAATCAAAATTTACAATCAAACGCAAGACCCCTCTTTGTCCAGGATATGACGGCTCTTTTTTGGTCGGGCTCGGTTGAACCGAGGTTCTGGGTTCATATATGTTGGGCTCGGGCTTTAGAATTTGAGCCCGTGCTCACCTCTATTATACAGTTTCGGACAGGCACACAGACGGAAAATCGGTTACAATAGTTCATTTTTAGTGCATTTTCCCTCAAATAGAGAAAAAATGCACTATTGCATCTGCTATGTCCGTCTGTCCGTCCGAAACTTTATAACTCAAGAACCAGAAGAGCAAGAGAGCTGCGGTTTTCTGCATCGTGTAAGGCATGGTCTGTAGGGTGGAAGGTTAGACATCTTAGACCCCCATTACCCCTAGGGGGGGAGTGAGGGGGGTAAACCCGTTGTATGAGAGTTCCTTATACTTCGTCCAATTGAGCTGAATTTTGGATATGTTGTAGTTCACATCAAACCTTGCAAATCATAAAACACATGTATGCCCCTATCACTTAAGGGGGCTGAGTGGGAGACCCCCGAAGTTTGTATCGGGGAAAACTTTAGTTGCTCCGATTTAGCTGAAATCCAAAATAGGCTCGTAAAATTACATTATTAGAAACATTTGGTTCAAAACATGGTCTCAGAAACGTAAAACAATGCATCAGGAAACTTTTGAATATAATCTTGTGGCTCCCCTTGGAAGACAAATGGGCGAATTTTCAAGATTGTCTGATTGAGCTCAAACTTTGGTAACTTTTAGAGGTCTTTTATTTGAGCAAAAATCATTCCTATAGTAAGCTCCTATGAACTAAGGGGGCGGAGAGGGGAACTCCCGAAATATGTATGGGAAGCAAATTCATGTGGATTTTCCTTTTGGGCTGAAATTTAAATTATTTAAATAAATTACCGAAAAAGGTTATATAAGTTTATAAGTAAAAATTTATGAGTAAACCTTGAGACAAAAAAAAGTAAATTAAATCAAATTAAATTAAATCAAATCAAATTAAATTAAATCAAATCAATATACAAAATCGAAGATCAAGTATAAGAAGTGCATTTTCCCGGGTTTATATTTTGAGGGAATCTTATTGTAAATTGTTCAAGAATTCAGAAATTTTGTATTATGAATTTAAATATGATTCCCTCAAAATAAAAACCCGGGAAAATGCACTTCTTATACTTGATCTTCGATTTTGTATATTGATTTGATTTAATTTAATTTGATTTGATTTAATTTAATTTGATTTTTTGTAAAATATCTGGTTTGAAACCTTAATTTATTCTCAACCCGAGGTCCTTGGCTATAGAACAAGGGCATCGTAGGACCGTACCTTTAGGCTCAAAAACTTGAAAATCACCCTGAAAATACGCTAGTCAAATTAGAGAGACCCCAAGAAACCCTACCCCTTAAAATGGCTCGATCTGTGACTGACAATCAGAACCTCAACATTTCTGCTTTCTTCCGAATAGCCTTGCTTTAGTCAATGGTTCTCCACTCGTAGGACCAGTTTACGACCACTACGATGTCCTGACCGTTGAAGGACTGGATGTGAGAGTAGATAAGCTTCTGAGACTCTCGAGGGTCGGAATGGGGTCCCTCTGCAGCCCTAAGATCTCCCTGTAGAAACTGTAGTAGCTCTTGGAGGCGGTCTTTTTAACACACATTTGACATTCAGTATAAACGATCAATTCAAAATCGATCACTTACAAAAACAACAAATCAAAGTAAATCTTGACCAAACTGTGATAATTAGCTGTTAAACATACAAAACTAGTCAAATTATGTAGGCTCGAAATGTAAGTGCCTCCAGTCCACCATCCTGATTTCCTTGCTTTTGTAGGTGACTGTGACCCCTGGGAGGGTCATTTCTACGGCTATGAGTCCGTCAAAGCGCTCTAAGTCGAATCGGGAGGCTACCCGAACAACCTCTTGGTTCCCCAAGACTCAGTTCGGAACGGAACCCTCTCTAAAAAGACCATGGTCTACGAAACGGGAGGCATTACAGTTTTGTGGCGCCACAATAAGGGGGTGCTGCCTTGGAAGAATTGTGTAAAAGTATGGTTTTAGAACTTAATTGACGTTTTATTGTTTATCATTATTTTTAGCACCAAATTATGACTTAACAGACTCAAAATGAGTTTCTGAAGTTTTTAGGATGGATTTTTAAAAAATTAATGACTAAATGAGGTATGACTTTTCAGAGGCAGCGGCCCATAGCGGTGGCGCCACAAAACTTTAATACCTCCTATGTTATAGAGTGTGGTCCTTTAAGGGGAAGTAGCATAAATTTTAGAGCTCTTGGAGGAAAAAGAGTACCAAAACCCTTAAAAATCCTGAAATTTCTCGACATTTTGTGAAAATTTACTTATTGAAGGTTTTAGTGGAGTTTGGAGCGTCGCAAAAACCTCAAATAAAAAGTTTTGATTTTGGCATAAAATTTTGCAGTTTTTTTATTTTTTATTTAGCTATTCGTACCGAAGGGACGCATAAGGGACGCGAAGACATTATGGCCCGTATTGTTCACACTTGGGTATCTTATATTAGTGCTTAGTCCAATAAAAACTATACTGGACTTATCGCTTGGGTAGGCTAACCAAGGGTGAACAATACGGCCCTATGTCCCTGTACAATCTTCAAGTGCTCTCAGCTGATCTTCAGGTTCTCCTTGACGCTCTAGGCCTTGACGTTCTTCGCTCATCATTTATCATTGCCATTTCTTGCAGCTTTATCAGTTGTTATAGATAAGGAGAAAGAGTAAATCAATAGATAGGAGGAAAGATAGGTAAAGGGTCAATTTACACACACGAAAACGATATAAGAAGTTTGAGATCGGCGGGTCAGCTGGAGATTGTTGTTGTACCATAGAGTCAGACCGAGCATTCCCAAACCTCAGTCACACCGTCTATAGGTGCTTGGTCTCTTCTTTTTCTCTCATCCTCAACGTCGCCACACCTTCTATAGGTGCTCGGCTTTTCTGTCTCACGCAATATGGGGTTGTTGGTAAGGGGAAACAACACCAGTTGACCCCGGTATCTCAGCTCAGAGGAGTCCTTTGGCTCAGCAACAGTATCGTTTTGATGGCACACATTGACATCTAGGGAAAGGATAGGGGTTAAAGAAAAGAAGAAAAGAATAAAGGTTGCTGTTCGTTTCGGCCGATAGCTGATTGCGGTTCGTCATTCGGGTGATCTCTGGTTCTCTCCTGGTTGGCGAGGTTGGATGATAAGCTGGGTAGCGCTTCCAAGATTTTTGTCCACTCCCCTAGCCCAATTTGTGTTAGTAAGCGTTAGTAGAGGGCGTGTGCGATAGAGTAGAAATTGTAAGAGTCGTCAGAATGAAAACAAAATTTTGCAGTTATAATTGTTCCTCAGGATGGGTGCAAAACCAACAGGGAGCCCGAAGGAATTTTCCAAATTTGACAGTAGATTAAAATGTGCCAAAATTTTTCAACTTTGAACTTTCCCCGAGCCGCAATTTTGAAAGATAGTGTATTAACTGTATACGTGACTAATAGAAAATTTGATAACAAAGAAAAATATTGAAACTCGAGGTCAATTGAACTTATCCTAAGCTCACACGGCCTGCGAAAGTGAAAAGAGTCCCAAAAACCACGTTTGCTCTTAATCTCCCAAACCCTACGTAAATATTTTCTAATATTTTGACTGTTTATTTTCTAATTAAACCCATAAAAAATGAATAAATTAAAAAAATATATATAAGCTGTTATTTTACATTTACAGGTACAACAGTGATAACTATGAAAAACAAATGGCAAAAAAGGAGCTTGAAGTAAGTGACTCAGAAGGATCTCTGCGAGAATTCATAAATGATAGTGACGAAGATAGCGAAGGGCAATCAAGCTCCTCCGATGACAATGAAGAAGCACAACTTGTTGGTACTAGAATGAAAACACGTAAAATGGTCTCCGAAGATCCAGAAACTGTTGTTGAAGTTATTGAAGAAAAACGGGAAAACCCTACTGAGTGGTGGATGCAAATGGTGTCGGAAGAAGATTTAGATGAGACTGAACATTCATCAAAACTTTCAGTTCTGTTTTCAATACTACAATTGTGCGAAGACATAGGAGATAAACTTTTGGTTTTTTCTCAATCACTGTATTCTTTGGATGTTATTGAACACTTTTTGAGTTTAATTGATGAAAAAACTCAGAATGAAAAAAATCCCGAAAAACTGAAATTCTCAGGATCTTGGGCTCTTGGAATTGATTACTTCAGGCTGGATGGTTCAACATCGGTAGAAAACCGTAGTCTTTTTTGTTCTATGTTTAATGACGAAGCAAACAGCCGAGCAAGGCTTTTTTTAATCTCTACTAGAGCTGGTGGACTTGGAATCAACTTGGTTGCAGCTAACAGAGTTGTAGTATTTGACGTTTCTTGGAATCCATCACATGATATTCAGAGTATTTTTCGAATTTATCGTTTCGGCCAAAAGAAACCCTGTTACGTTTATCGTTTCGTGGCTTTAGGAACAATGGAAGAAAAGATTTACGAACGGCAAGTTACTAAAGAAGCGATTTCGAAGCGCGTCATAGATGAACAGCAAATCGACAGACATTATAAGGAAAAAGATATACTTGAATTGTACACTACTGATTTGGAACCCGAAAAGCCTAAAGAAACCCCTATGTTGCCTAAAGACCGCCTCTTTGCTGATGTTTTAACTAATCAATCTCAATTTATTTATCGTTACCATGAACATGATTCATTATTGGAAAACAAAGAAGAAGAAACTTTAGACGAAGAAGAGAGAAAAGCTGCTTGGGAGGACTACAATTTGGAAAAAGAAAAAAGATATCCAACCTTTACACAAAATTCAGTGTCTGGGCTTGGACAAAAAGGATACAATGGGGGTCCTGCGGCATCTAGTTTGATATTTGGTATTCCTTCAAACGTCATGTTAATGCTATTACAGCTGAAAATTCGTTCAAACTTTCCCTACTACAGTCAAATGCAAGTAAACCAAAGTGTTCCCTTACTAATGCAAGAGTTATACAGGCAAATGAACAACGGAGAGGTAACTCTTTACAATGAGCTTTTAGAACTAAGAAGCGCAATGATAAGTTCTGTTCAACAAGCAGGTCCAAGTAATAGGTACCAGCCTAGTACCTATGCTACTCCAAATCAAATAAGCCAGTATCAGCAAAGTTGGAATCAACCTCCAAGACCTATAGATCCGAATGAAATCGTAGAGATTGATTAAATTCAAAACAAAACGTACGATTCTTAAATAAAACTTCATACATGACACATGTTTTTGACTGTTCGTTGTTTGTTGTTCGCCGGTCCGTCTCCAAGTGAAGTCTCCTCTTCTCTTAGTGCGAGAATCTGTCAAACCCCTTTTGACAGATCATCCAAAATATCGCATAACCCTTTGCAAGACTCCACACTCTCCCCCACTTAATTCAATTGCTCCTCACTTGAAATCAAAATCAAGTTTTTCTCTTCATGCAATTTTTTTCAAATTAGGGAAAAGTTTCAATACTTCCTTTCATCCTATTACTAATACTTATAGTTAATCTTAGTCCTCTGCCAGAAATGGTAGGGAGGCGATCTTGGCTGATTTTCTGGAGCCACCATCTTCTTGGAATTCCGCACCTTCTCCCGCATATAATCTTCTAGAGGCCGCTTTTCGGCTCTGCTTGCTGCTTTTTTCGAGTTCTCACCCTTCTCTTGGCTTTCAATATCAAAATTCTATTGGAAAGATGGAATATAAAGCACTGTCTTTTTTTCCATGGAATCGCGATGCACCAACATGCAATGACCGTTCTGCAATTTCACCTCAATAGTTTGTCTTTACATGATGTGCTCGGATCCAGACGCTTTGACCCACCAAAACTCTCCACGACTCTTTGCTTCACTTTTGTTTCTTGTATCCCTCTTTTTGTTTTCTCTTCTCGTCTCTCCACCTCTTCTTTCGACCTTTTTCCTCCTCTTGAGCCTCACTCCGACTCGAGCAGCATCTTTTCTTCTTCGTCCTCTTCTGCAATTTTGAAAAAGTAGTTTTAACTTTAAAATTCAGCATTTTCTCTGCGGGGGATCCTGACCCGTCCGCCAGAGGACGATTTCCACTTTAACGATCTTTAACTTTCCGCCAATCTGTTAGATTGGGCGTGAAAAAAGGGGGTCTTTTCGTGCTCAATTTCATTCACGTTACTAAACCTCTCGAAACGAGACGACGTAAATGCGGTACCGTTATCTGTCACGATCTTTTCAGGCAGTCCGAAATTAGAGAAAAAACCTCTCAATGCCCTCAATACGCTCTCTGTGTCTGTTTTTTCCCACCTCAGATAGTCGTCCACAATTATCAGATACCATCTTGAATCGAACATATTTATTTATTTAGCGTATGAGTCTTCTCAACAAGTCAAATGTCCAGATTCTTTAGCCAGGAGATCGCGTCCGGGTGCAAGTGAGCCACTTCCTCCAAGTCCCCATTGTACTTCAGGTTAGAGCACTCCAAGAGGATGCGGTCCATGGTCTGGTTCTCGGCTCCACAGGGACAGTCTGGACTCTCCCGCATGTTCCACTTGTGCAGCATGAAGTTGCAGCGACCGTGACCAGTTCTCAGACGGTTCAAGCTGCACCAGCAGCGGCGTGGAAGATGGAACTCTGCTTCGCGGTCGGCATCTGGATCGAAAATGGCCGACATGAGTCCGGATTCGTCCCATCTGGCTCTTCCTTCAGCATCTGCGTCGAAACCTGATTGGATCAAGTGCTCTGCAAGAACCAGAGGCGGACGTCTTGAAGTAAGCCTCGCTCTTGGTGGATCAAGGAGATCTGCGTTAGCTGGCAGGGACGCATCGTCGCGCAATTTGCAGTACTCTCTGACCAACTCTCGTTTCCGACGGACATCGGCTGGCAGCACTTTGGCTAAGACAGGAAGCCATGGCAAAGGGGTGGACGCAACTGTGCCAGTCACCATTCGCAAGGTCCTGTTGAGCTGCGTGTCCACTTTGTGAACGTGGGCGCTGTTCAGCCAAGCAGAACAACAGTATTCGGCAGTCGGGTAAACGAGAGCCAACGCCGATATGCGAACGCAATGCGCATCAGCACCCCAAGATGTCTGCGCCAGTTTCTGGATCAGGTTGTTCCGGGAGCCAACCTTTGAAGACAGTCTCGACAAGTGCGCCCGGTAGGTCAAGGCCCTGTCAAGGGTCACTCCCAGGTATGTCGGTTCAGGCTCGTACCTCAGACGCTCTCCGTCCAAATAGACAGAAATCTGGTGGCTTGCTTGGTTGTTGTTCAGGTGGAAGCTCGACACGACTGTCTTGGAAAGGCTGGGTATCAGTTTCCATTCTCTGCAGAACTGGGAAAAAGACACCAAGTCCTCGGTCAGAGTCTCCGAAATCTCCTGAAAATCAGCAGACTGGAACGCGTAGGCCATGTCATCAGCGTACAGGAACTTTCGGGATCTAGATGGTGGCAGATCGTGGATGTAGAGGTTGAACAGGAGACAAGAGAGGACGGAGCCCTGAGGAAGACCGTTGTCCAGCTTCCTGATCTTGCTTGCTTCGTCGTTCAAAAGAACCTGGAACTCTCTGTCGCTCAGCATGCTCATAAGAAAGTCGCAAAGCCTGCGACACCCAATCACCTTGAGCAGCTTGTGCATCAAACCCCTCTTCCACACTGTGTCGTACGCTGCTGTGAGGTCAACAAAGACGACTCCTGTCTTAAGCCTTCTCTGGAAACCTTGCTCGATGTTGTTCGTAAGGCTCAAAACCTGGTCCGCGCAACTCCGCCCCTTCATGAAGCCAGCTTGTTCCTTCGGTATCAGCTCTTCGATGACAGGGTAGATTCGGTTGCAGATCACTCGTCCCAGGAGTTTGAAAGAGACAGAGAGAAGTGCTATAGGCCGATAACTTTCAGGTTGGTCAGAAGGTTTACCTGGCTTTAGCAGTGCTATGATCTTCGACGTCTTGAACAGGGGTGGCAATCTGTTCCTCCTCAGTAGGTCTGTGAAAAACGCGGCCAACCAGATCCTCACGCGTCTGCCGCAGTTCAAGAGGAACTCCGGATACATCCCGTCAAAGCCTGCTGCTGTACCTTTCCTAAGCATGCCGAGGGCCGCGTCCACTTCCGCCTCCGAGAAATCCGCAGAGAGAGCATTATCGAGGGGCGTTGTTCGTCTCAGCCGTCGCTGTCTGGTCCGAATCAGTCGAGCAGAGGCCTGGTTTGGCGCCATCTTGGACAACCTAGCAATTCTCTGTGCGACTGAATCAGCTTTCGCCTTCGGGGTCGTACTGGGCTGCTTCACTCCACCTCCAAGCCGCCTCAACAAAGCCCATGCTTTCCTGCTAGAACCCGTGAAACTCATTGAGCTGACAGTCTCGCTCCACGTCGAACGCCGGGCGTCATCCAGGGACCTCAGGAGCTCCCTAGCGGTCTCGGGGCTCTCGGTCTGTCTCAGCTCCTCGTAGAGTCTGTCGCTCTCCTCGCTCCAGCAAGGTATGTGCTCCTTTCGGTAGCCTCTGGGGATCGACTTCTTGGCGGTGCTGACAACCAAACCCAGAAATCTGGAATAGTTCTCGCAGACTGGGGGTATGAACCTGATCGTGTCGTCCAGGTTCCGTCTGTACTCGTCCCACCCTGCCTTTGCGAAGTTCCAGCGGGGTTTGGGCACAGAGTTCACGGTCGGCACTGCCAAGCCGACATGGAAAAGGATAGGGCGATGCTGGCTGTTCGGGAAAGCTGGAAGCACGGAACGCCGCATGCCGATGGGAAGTCCTTCGTTGTCGCAGCTCACGAAGCACAAGTCGGGGTTATAGCCTCTCTGATGGGCACGAGAGAAAAAAGTCTTCTGGTCCTTGGCGTCAAAAATGAGATGTAAGGAGTTCTTGGAGGCCCACTCGACCAAAGAGTCACCATTCACGTCATTATTGGCATAACTCCACTCCTGATGGTGGCTGTTAAAGTCCCCCAGGTAGATTGCGGGGTGTGGAAATACATCCAGAGGCGTGGGAGACCAGTTCTCGACGGGCGACTTGTAAACGTTTGTCACGTGGACGTTGCAGAAGCGAATGGTGGCAGAGTAACGACTGTTGTCAGCCGTTAGCCGTTATGGTCCAAATGAACCCGCTCCATTGGATGCGTGGTCTCCTCCCGAGACGCCAATTGGCTCTGCTTCCTTAGAGGCCCATTTTTCTGACATTTATCTCAACTTTTCACAAAATTCTCAATATTCTTGTCAATTCCTGGCCACCACACTGAAGTTCGGTCAAGCTGTTTGTTTTTCACTACTCCATCGTGGCCTTTATGTAACGCTCTCAGGACTTTCAGTCTCAGCTTGCGTGGAATATACACGCGTTCCCCGTAATAAATACACTCCTATTCCATATTAACTCCATTTCACGTTCTCAAAAGGTCTCAGGTCTTCTGACAATTTTTTCCCAGTCTCTCTCGTACTCTCGTGCAATACAGACGTGATTAACGCGAGCGATTTAAAAAAACAAAAACCAAAATTTCTTTTATCGACTATAAAGTGCTTAAATCAAAGCCCCGAAAACGTAATTTTTCGCTGACAAGGACCCTGAAGAACCAGACAAAGAAAAACAAGCATGATAAGGAGCCTCCCACAATGGGGGCTAGGAGCATCATCGACGATCAGGAACAAGAACGGAAAAGACGCCGAAGCGAGGTAATGATGGCAACTACCTCTGGAACCCCCCCCCCCCCTGTACCAACTTCAAACAGCTTCGAGATCCTGAGCATGGATACGAATGACAACGACGCCAACCAAGCGCCCTCTACTTCTCAGCCCCGATCGCAAGGTGAGCCCAAGAAGATCAGAGTCCCCCCGGTGACTCTCCCACACATTGACGGTGCTCCCGTTACGAGAGCGAAAGCTTCCGAGAAATGTAAAGCTCTGAATATTGGAGAGGTTTGTATGAAGGCAACGTCTATAGGGATCAACGTCTTCTGCAACCCAATTGCAGAGTTCAACGCTCTAAGGCTTCTTTGAGAGCCGAGAGCACGCCTTTCTTCTCTCATGAACTGAGCACGGAAAAAGATGGCCGCTTCATGCTGCGAGGGCTTTTTGAGGGTGACGAGAGGGAATTGATCTCCGCACTGCAAGAGAACAAGCTTGCTCCGACTTCAGTTAAAGCCATAAAGCCCAAAAAGAGCCGCTATCACAACGAGGCTTTCTACATCATCAGCTTCCCGAACGGAGCCACACATTTCAACGCGCTCCAGTCAAGACTGGAGTATCTTCTCAGCATGGCAGTAAGCTGGAAGCATTACAGGCCCAGAAAATTCGGACCCACAAGATGCCACAACTGCCAAATGTTTGGCCATGGTTCCCGCAATTGCGGTCGCCAATCAAGATGCGGGGTGTGCGCCAGCAATCACAAGGTGGAGGACTGCAACATCATCGATGATTTCGGATCTCTGCTTCCAGATAAGAAGCCCAAGTGTGCCAACTGCCTCGGAGAGCACATCTCCAGCTACGAGAATTTCCCCAAGCTCAAGGAGTACCTGGCGATTCAAGAACGAACAGCCCAGCGAAACACCCAGAACATTCGGAGATCCAACGAGCGTGGACGTCCAAAGCCCCCGGCCCCTGCCGACTTTCCCCAAGTTCTTCCTCGCCCGTCTCCTGTGAGAACACCCCTCAATATTTCTTCCAGTTCAGCCTGGAGTGCCGGAAGCCCATACAAGAGCGCAAGCTCTGATCTCCTCTCGACCGAAAAAGTCGTTAAATCACGCAAGAGCTCATCATAGGACTCAGAAGATGCCGCACCTTTGATGACCAGATCAACCTCATCACCTCAACGGCTCTCAAATTCACCCATGGTGCCAAACCCTAGAGAGCTTAAGGTCACCTTTTGGAACGCTCGGGGCGTCCGCAACAAGATTAAAGAGTTCTTTCAACATCGACAAGATCACGAAATCGACATAGCCGGAATCACCGAAACAAAGCTAAGTACCAATTTCAATTTACCTTCTAACAGTATTTATAAAGTAGTTCGCAACGACTGCGACTCTGAACACCCAGGAGGCGGCGTTACATTTGTGATACGAAGGGGTTTGTCTTTTGAACCCCTACCTACCTTGGAGACAAAATTGCTCGAGATTCTCTCCCTCAGAATAAGCCCTGCAGGTCCTTCTGGCTCCTCTTTCACAGCGGCCGTGGTGTAATTTAGCCTGCGTCACCCGGGGCACCTCTTTTTCCGACATAAAGAGGGACTTACAGACCACCACGGGCCCACGAGGCCCTTTAGTTGTTTTTGGGGACTTTAACTCACGACACACTTTGTGGAACTGCAGTCGCGCAAATCGTGCGGAGAACGTGCTTTTCGACTTCATTTCCTCTCACCCCTTGGTTCTTCACTATTCTCACGAACCTACATACTTTCCCGAAGACCCGAACCGCCGCCCTCCACCCTTGATATTGGAATCTCCAACGGCCTCCTCGACATCTCCCAGTTTCAGGTTTCCGACGACTCCAACCACCGCCCTATTTCATTCAAAGCAGGTTTGACGGGCCTCTGCTGGGCCCACAGTTTCAGGTTAGGGACTTTTCACGGACCGACTGGCGGGAGTTTCGGAGATCTTAGAATGATTTGGTGAGCCTTGATGGTAAGGACTGCCTCACCTTTCAGTCACCAGACGACATCGACGGGGCCATAACTCTGTTCGAATCGCAGATCGCGACTGCTCTCAACGCCGCGATCCCAACCTGTTTGATTGAGCGTCAAACGAGGAGCCTCGACGATAGAATCCGCGAGCTTATCGCCAGGAGTAACGCTCTCCGAAGGAGGAGTCGCAGGAATCGAGATGACTCCTTGGGACCCGTCATTAATTGCCTTGACCACCAGATTGGAGAGAGGATCAAGAGGAACGTCTCTGATAATTTCCAAAAGACCTTGGAGAAAATTTCAGAAGCCGACCTGCTCCACCAGAAGTTGTGAAAGATCTCCAAGGGTCTCAGAACCCGGTCGAGCGCAATTCCTCCCTTACAAGTTGAAGGGAAGAAATTGGTCTCTGTCAAGGAAAAGGCGGAAGCCTTCAAGGGGGAGATCCTGCGGGCTCATGGTTTGACGCACCGCAAGAACCCGAGGTCCAGTCACGATAGAGAGGTCCCAATTCTGGTCGACAGGGTTCGGGACTCTTTGATAGAACTGCCCTCTACTGCTCTGGTTTCACTCAAGGAACTCAGGAACCTGTTGAAGCGTCTCAGGACCCGTAAATCAGCTGGAGTAGACGGCATCGGGAACCGGAGCCTGAAGAACCTGCCAAACCAGGCTCTTGCCATCCTACTCTACATCTTCTATTCCTGCCTGAAACTGTCTCATTTTCCTTCCCGCAGGAAGCACGCCCTCATCCTGATGTTCAAGAAACCCAACAAGGACTCGAGACTGCCCGAGAACCACCGCCCAATCAGCCTGCTCTCGTCCTTGGGTAAGCTGTTTGAGCGGTGCGTTTACGAGAGAATCTACGGGTTCGCCGAGGTGCATCTGGTGTTGAACTCCGAACAATTTGGTTTCCAGAGAGGCCACTCCTGCTGCACCCAGGTGCTGAGGCTGGTCAAGAAGGCCAAACCGAACCGCTTCAGAAGAAAATCCACAGCACTGCTCTGCCTGGACATCGGCTTCTGATACCGTTTGGCACAGAAAACTTGTCGCTAAACTAGAGCAATTCCAGTTCCCGTGCTACCTCGTCAAGATGATTCTCTCCTTTCTGTCATCTCGCATTTTTCAAGTGAGAGTCGAGGGTTCACTCTCTGACTCCGCCGAGATGGTGGCCGGAGTTCCTCAGGGCAGCGTGCTCTCTCCCCTGCTCTACAACATCTACACCTCAGACATCCCGAGACCCCCAGAGTGCACCATCGGTCAGTTCACTGACGAAACCGCGTTTATGTCTGTGGCGTACAGAGGTGAGGTGGCTTCAGAAGGGCCTGCGCAGGGTTGCCAGGTACTTCAAGAAGTGGAAAATCCTCATCAACCCCGACAAGTTCGAGGCGATCTTCATCACACGCAAGCGGAAGATTACTTTTCTTCCTGAAGATATCCAGGTATGGAAGAGGAGCCTGAGGTATCTGGGCGTGATACTTGACAGCAAGCTCACTTTCGCGTCCCACATCCAGAACACAATTGTTTGAGTGGAGAGAGTCATTCGATTGATTTACCCCTAAATATGTCAAAAATCTAAACTTTTTACTGCTTTTCAAAACTATTTTTAGACCCATCATGACCTACGTTGCTCCAGCCTGGTATAGCTGCGCCATCACCCACCGAAAGAGGCTCCAAATAGCCCAAAACAAAATCATCAAGATGATAATGAACCTGCACCCATGGACGTCCACCGATTATATTCACGAGATCTCAGAGGTCGAAAAACTCGAAGGATATGTGCAGAGACTGGTCCAAAGATTCAATTTAAATTGCCTTGCAAGAAGCAACCCCGAAATCTCTGAACTCCACTCAACAACATTTCGCTAGCTAGATAGAGCTACTAATTTATGTTATTTATACCTTTCCTTTTCTGTCTTCTATTCCTTTCCTACTACATAAGCCTAATAAAAATATTCGAGGGGTTTTTTTCAAAATTTCCCCAACCGGAGCTCAGATGACGGAAATATTTGTAAATACTACTTAAAAATTATAGCTGTAAAGTCATGAAGACTGAATCTCTTGAAGATATTTGAAAAAAATGTACCTGAATGTGAATAAAACTCTACTACTACAAATATTTTCCCAGGCCAGCCAATTTTTGATCATGACTTTCACTCTCTCGGTAAGTTCTTCTTTTTCGTCTCCTCTCTGTTCTCCGCCATCGAGATCAGCTCTTTCTCAGTCTCATTCAACATAAATATTTATGAGACGCCTCTTATGCTTTCATCTTCGATTTCTGTTTTTTCCTGTATCTGCATTTGCGTTCTTCGCGGCTGGCCTAAAACGTATTTCGAGATCATAATTTTGTAAAAACAAAATCCACTGGATCCAAACTCTTTTTCCCGTCCAGTATGTGCTCCAGGGCCTTGCAGTCAGTGAAAATTTTGACTTTATTTCCAAAAATATATTTATAGAACTTCTTTACGCCGGCCACGATAGCCAAAGCCTCCCGGTGTAGTTGGGAATAATGTTTTTCCGCTTCTGTACTGGCCTTTCTTCACCATTCACCACTATATTACATTTCAATACATTTATTCAGCTTCTAGTCAAGTTACAATACGTTCCTCAACCGGTCCCTGAAGGAGATGGGTCTGAGACCTGAACACAAAAGCCATCTAGGACCCCTAGCGTTAAAACATCCCAACCGTGTAGCTGCCAACATCTTCCGCTATCAGCAGTTTCCTTCAGTCGCTAGTCCTTGCGTTGCGATCACGCTGCAAGAAGTCTCCGCCTGCTCTTCCGGAATCACTTCAGACTGTAATGATACCTTCATAATCCTGCGTCAGAAAGCTTCCTTTTCGGTTTACAGGGAAATTTCTTCTCCTAGTTCCCGAATAAGATGTTTCAAACACAGGCTCTTTAAAGAAAACATGTTTAAAGCTTAGTCGGGGACAAACACATTTGAGTGCATTTTCAATTCGCTTTGTTGCAAAAGTTGGGTCGAAGTGAAAATGTTTTGTCCTAGATTCCGACACTGCAGAAACATGACATACAATGTGACTTACAAATCAACGAAATTCCGCGGAAATCCCTGTAGCTCCTCTGGGGTATCTCGGAGGGCAAAATAATGTTGAAGCTGTAGCTAGAACTCTTTGAGATGTATCTGATGCTGAACTTTGTTTGCTGAACTTTGTAAGGAGCTAGAGGGCTTTTAAGGCCAATTTTGGGGGGTCCAGGCATAGGAAAAATTCGGTGAAAATTTGTTTTTGGAACACCAGATTTCTTGGCTAGAGCCTCTTTTTGGATGCATTTGGCCTCAAATTTGAATTATTCAAAAAAAAATTTTTTGAAAAATTTTTGCTTTGCTTGGTTAAAATTTTCCATATAAAATTGACGGGGGAGTTGGTCCCCCGTCATTTTGCCTATGCCTGGACCCTCCGAAATCGGCCGATAAAGCCCTCTAGCTCCTAACCAGGAGCTTCCGGGGTCAAAATTTGAGCATCATCTTTAGTGTCTTAAAAAGTAGAAAGGACTTCCCAAAGATCATTTTGAGATCAAAGCCCTCTTTTGGGAGCTACGGGGGTAATACCTCAACTCAAAACCTCAAAAAAACTTACGAGATACCCGTATCTGACGTATCATATGCTCTTTTTGGGCACAAAATAAAATTTTTCGAGCTATTTTTGCATTTTTTGTCTGGATAACTGTGAAATGCATCTGATATAGTTAAATTAAGTTCATTGAATCAATTTTAGGTCGATAACTAATGGAAAGAAATTTCACTTTCATTGAAATTTCATAAATCACACACTTAATCCCAATTTTCTCGAGAAGTGCACTAGATCGAGAAAAACCCTTTGTACCTCAGATACCTTGACTTAACCTCTACATAAAATACTAGAGCCCAGCTCATTGTAACGCAGCGGCTCTACGCTATTTTATGAAAAAGGTGAATTTTTGGTAAAAATTCAAAAATTTTTTTTTCAATGGAATTTTAGATTCTTACCCTAAAGCTATACTTTTTTAATAAGTCATAGTCCACACAGACTACATAAAAAAAATTAGCCCGAAAACTTGAATTATAAGCTAGTTATGGTCGTTCGAAGTTGACCCCTCCCACAGAGGATGCCAAAAAGTCCAACTTTGAAGGCCAATATCTCGAGAACGGTAGGTCTGAGGGAAAAAGTTACCATATTAAGGTTTTCACATTTTTAAAGGAGAGTCCGACGGTACCCGACTTAATCCATTTTACGAACAAAATTTACATACTTTTGCGATCTAGGTGTCTAGGTACTTTAGTAGTCTGTGGTTTCAGACAATGGGACGTGTTTCACTGGTGACGAATTTCGAAGGTTTTTTTAGGCAAATGGCGTGTACCAAGTTCTGGTGGCCCCACACAAACCTTCTTTGAATGGGTTGGCTGAGAGAGCAGTACATACGGTGAAGAGGGCTCTAATCAAGTGTTTGGGCCGCGAGCCACAAAACCCGGCTGCGGTTGAGGAGGCTCTTCAGAACTTTCTGCTGTCTTATAGGAGCACACCTCACACCACAACGGAGGAGACACCTGCTGAAGTCCTTCTGGGAAGGCCTCTCAGGGATGTGTTGTCAAATTTGCTTCCTGAGATTTCCGCACGAGCCCTGAGGGGAAAGACAGGGAAGAATGTTGAGCGCCAAAAACGGAATTACAGAGGAAGACAGAGAGGATCTATTGAGGTGGGAAAGGACGTTCTTGTGCGCGACTACTGTGACGGGCTGCCGATACACGTCTGATCTTTATCGTGGTTGATCCTCGAAAGACCTAGACACGCATAGAGGATTTGACATGTAATGCGAATCCATGTCAAATCCTTGACAACAGTTGTGCCCAGTCGGCACATCTCCCCCTTTTTTAAAGGGAGACATTCCCCACTCCGGATAGGATATGCCAAAACCCAAAACCCATTCACATCTAAAAATTACTTTATTACAACTCTGGTGATCCTACATGACTGAAAGTGGTTCTAGTCAAAACATAATCTCTACATCCCATGTCAGGCCAAACCCTCCCTCTGAGGTCTCCTTTAAACCATAATTCTTTCCTGCTCTACCTCTCCTTTCTTTTCAGATCTAGTCTCCCGTTTCTTTTAAAGTTGGCCTTGTTCCGTCTTACTTGTCTACCATCAACGTCAGATTTAATCATTGCTCCATCTTCCCTGATTCCAAATAAGGACCATTTACACTGGGAACCACAGTTCCAAAAGATAAGCGAGAAGAACCTAGGTTCCAAGAACTAGGTGTAAATAGGTATGGAACCAGAACTCTGGTTCTTTTTTTCGGGTTCGTAGAACCAGAGTTCCAGGTTTTTGGTTCCTGGTGTAAACGACCAGTTCCATGCGCACGGGAACGTTTGCCCAAAAAACTCGCTTGCACTTAGAACTGCGGTTCCCAGTGTAAACGGTCACGGAACTGGAACTCCAGTTCTATCTAGCACATTTTTTGGGATCAAAGTTCCGTGGCGGTGTAAACGCAAATGGAACCAGTTCCATAGAACTTTGGTCCCAAAATGCTCATTTTTGGAACCAAAACGGTTCCACGAGTTGCAAGTGGAACCAATTTGGTTCCACGCTAAAATCTTTAAAAAATTCACGAATCGAAGTTTCTTTAGGGGCCCCCAATTCTTAATCTTGTCATTTTTGGGTATATATGAGTTGATCGGCATCGGTACCAGAGATGAAATGGGAGTTTTTCAGCCCTTTGAAGTTTTTGGAGGGTGAAACATCTGTTTGTGGACCTATTGACTCTTTGAATCCGACTGAGACCGACGATGAAGTGGCTTTTCCAGACACCGAAAAACAAGATTGCTCTGAAGCTCACTTCGATGACGAGAACCATAATGATTCCAATGTTTCAAGCAAATCTGCAGATACAGGTTGCGCAAGAGGAATCAAGAGAAAGAGATCTAGACATGACGATTCTGAGCTGAAGGAAATGTTACACGAGCGCAAAACTCAACTTGACAAGATTTTTAAACAAATCGATGATATGGAAAACGACGAGAATTCAAAGTTTGCATCTATGGTGAAGTCCTTCCTAGACGACCTCAAGAGTGATGGAGTTTCGGGATCTCAATGGATGGACTGGACCAAAAATAAAATAAGAGCTGTCATTAGCGAAGTGATCAATACACGACTTCAGCAAGGATGGGGCTCAGAGGGGCAAACTGGTTCGAGTCCTGTAATTGAAGAAAAAATAAACGTTGATGAATAATAACAATTGCACGATTTCTTAATTTTGGAACCACAGTTCTCATTATTGGTATAAACGCAACAGAACTACAACTCTAGAACCGAAATTTTGTGGAGCTCCAGTTCTATTTGGATGGAACTTCAGTTCTGCAAGTGTAAACGAGTTTGGAACTAGAGCTCCATTTTTTTTAGTTCCATGAACCATAGTTCCCAGTGTAAACGACATGGAACTATGGTTCACACAAAAAGTTTTTGATGAACTCTGGTTCCATCGGCGATAATTTAGATGTAAATGGGATGGAACTAGAGTTCAGTTCAGAAAATTTTATCAATTTTTAAATCGTGTGGAACTAGAACTCTAGTTCCCAGTGTAAATGGTCCTATACTTTGATTCTTCACTACCAAAAGGTACAGAGTGCATTTCATAACATTTTTCTCCAGAGCTCTATTTCTAACTCGTTTAGTGCATCGTTTTTCAACCACCAGGTCCTCTTTTCTCCCTGTAGCTCATACCCTTGTCTACCTTGGTCTCCAATTTGAGCACCTTGTAAATCACTCGAATGGATCACCTTTTTCAGTTTTCTTCCAAAAACCATCAGCCCTCGGGGAATTCCTATCATTCCTTGTAGAGTAGTGTGATATAGCAGTAGATTTTCAAACAGGTCTCTTAGCCGATAAGTTTCTCTCATTCCGCTCAAAACTATTCGCTCCCCTTCGTCCTACATTTGCCTCCCGACAACTCCACCTTGTTGCATGCAGAAAGATCTAAATGAATACCGTACCCCATGCCAATATTTCTCAAATCTTGGCTTCACATTGGGCTCGATTATCTGCAGTGATTCACGAAGGTCTCTCCAAAGTCTGTCAAGCCGTAAGTATCGTTCATATACATAACTGTATTTGTAACCTCGCGCTCGAAACTGCTGTCGAATAAGACAAAGTGCGCCATCTACAAGACCATCATCAGGCCAGTGCTGATCTACGGATGCGAGTCATGGCCGATGCGACGCAGTGATGAACAGCAGCTGCGCTCCTTCGAGAACAAGGTCCTCCGAACCATCTTTGGACCGAGGAAGGAGGGAGACAGATGGCGCCGCAGGTATAATTTCGAGCTGCGGAGGGACTTTGGTGACGCAGACATAATTGCTACCGTCAAGACGCAAAGACTACGATGGGCAGGCCACCTTGCGCGGATGGAAGAAGGTCGAGCCCCCAAAGCACTCTTTGGGGGCACAAAGCACTCATGGCACCCTGCTATATCTGGCTTTCCACATCACACTGGGACTCATTCCCACTCACCCATCTTGGTGAACCTGCCTCTTCTCTGAGGTCTTACCTCCTCTTTGAGGTCTCCATCCCATTGGGACTCCTCTCCCTCGCCAACCTTAGCGTCTTTTGCCTCCTCCTTGAGGTCTTCATCTCATCGGGACTCCTCTCCCTCTCCTTGGGACTTCTTATCCTCCTCAGCGTCTCTCAATCCTTTACAAGGGACTCCTTTCCCTTCGCCCTCCTTGGCGCTCCTGAAGCCTCAAAGTACCTCTCCTGGCACAGTGAGCACTTCCAGGCCCGGTTTGCTTCCCTCTTAGAAGCCAAACCACAAAATCTCTCGACCTAACGGTCGGCAAACACGTGGTTTCCATATCTCGATATTTCCACTAATGGGGCTCTCCGGCTCTCTTTCTGTCCATCCACAATCCTAACCATCATTTTTTTAGCACCAACTTAACTTCCTAACACTCTACTTACAAAAATTCCGATTTTCCTCGTCGCCAATGTGACGGGCTGCCGATACACGTCTGATCTGTATCGTGGTTGATCCTCGAAAGACCTAGACACGCATAGAGGATTTGACGTGTAATCCGAATCCATGTCAAATCCTTGACAACAGCTGTGCCCAGTCGGCACAACTACCGAGATCCCAACAAGGTCGGCTGGACAAGGGCAACAGTCGTGAAGCGATTGAGTGAAAATGTTATCTCTGCAAGATTGCTTATAGTGGCAGGGAGCGGAAACGCCATATAGATCAGATGTAGGATCCATGACGGAAAAATGGCGGGGATACCGATGAAGATGCACACCCTGTCAAGGCACGTCCGCATACTCCCATTGCATTGCGGAAAGGAAGGAAGAATTTGGGACCTCCAAGGAAACTTAATCTTTGATCTCAAGTTGGCACGGAGAGATGTGATGTATGCAAGTGGCTTTTATTGGGTGATCTCTTCCAGTTCTCGCGCTACGACTCGGGAAAAGATGAGCTCTCCAACTAGGAGAGCGGGAGGCCAACACATCACACAGCTGTCACACAATCCCGATTTACAACAAGAGCTTTTGGAGATCGAAGCTTCGTTAAGTTGAAAGACGCCATTAGAGGCAGATAAAATAAAAGAAACTTTAATTGAAGTAAAAGAGTTTTACTCGAACTTTCAGTTCACGCCTAACACCGATCGTGTACGGACGTATAAATGCGCTCTGCGATCAAAGTGAAGCTTAAAACGGTGAAAAAAAAGTATATAATTCCAGTGAATTCTGTGCGATTTGCCCACCTGATCTCGTTTTTTTGGGCCCTGAAATGGTTAAGAGGAGACATGAAGGCTTGCGAAGCCCTCCCTCCAAAAAACGAGACCAGGGGAGGGCTTTTCTCCAAAATGCCTACATGTTCGGACCGCTGGAAAACGACGTCGAGGCTCCCGGCTCAACAGACGACGCGATGGGAGATGGAGACCTAGGGGAGAACCAACAGGGGCCATCAAGTCCCCAAAAAAAGTGTCAAAAATAGTGATAAAAACAGTGCCTAAAAAACACATGTGCCACCGATCAACATCTTCAATATCAAGGTCACTGAGTTTTATAAAAAACCCACCACCGGTGAAGCACCAATCATTCCTGCTGATAAGATCTCGTACAAACTTACTCAGTTCGGCACAAAATTTTTCTGTGCCACTGTGGAGCATTTCAACACGCTTCGTAAGTAGGCTGCTTCAAAACCGGCATGAACTTTTTCTCTCATGCCCTCCCATCTGAGAGAAAAGACAAGTTCGTCATTTATGACTTGCCGAGCGACACTGTGAAAGAGGATATTGTTGCCGCATATATGCCTCTCTCGATCTGTCCTGCGTCGATACGAAGCCCCTGCACAAAAAAAAAATAAGCGCCATGACGATCATGCAGTGTTTGTTGTTTACTTCGAAGCCAAAGACAAGATCAAGTACGAGCAAGCTGCTCAGCAGAGAGGTGTGAATGGTGCACGGTGCAAAGTTGTGCGCTACTCAAGGAACCTGACTGGCCCCACTCAGTGCTCCAAATGTCTCGCCTTTGGTCACGGCAAGTCAAACTGCCATATGCCCTCCCGATGCGTCCGCTGCGGACAACGCCACGAGTCCAGCAGCTGCATTTTCCTGCTCCAAAATGCCGCGCCGACAGCTAAAATGCCCACCAAAAAAGTTGCTTGTGCCAACTGCTCGCAAAACCACCCAGCAAGCTACAAGGGTTGTCCGTCCCGTCTAGCATTTATGCAACTGCAGTCGCAGCTCAGAGCCAAAAACCAGCCGCTCAGAAAAACAGCTCCCACCAGACCACCTCCAAGAGCCTCATATCAGTCCCATATGAGCCCAAGATTATCACCATCAACATCATACGCTGCCGTTGCAGCCAGTTCACAGCAGCCCTTGCCGCCAGCTGCTGCCTCAAATGACCTCTTCTCACCCAGTGAATGCAACCAGATCTTAAAACAGCTCTGGACCAAGCTATCAAGCTGTCGCTCGTGCCAAGAACAGGTCCTTGCACTCGGTGAGTACGTCATCGATATGTGTGCTCGAACGCCCGTCCGTAAAACTTCTGTAAATTTCGCCTTCTGGAATGCCAACGGCATTCAAAACAAGATTCACGAGCTCTATGATTTTATGTTGAGAAATTTTATCGACATCATGTGTGTGTGTGAAACTTTCTGCAAGTCCCACACAGTCCTCCACGCCCACCCCGAGTTTGCCATCTACCGTTCAGACCGCCCTGACGAAATCGAACGTGGCGGGGTCCTCATAGTCTTGAGAAGAAACCTCGCGCACCAAGTATTACCAGCCACCAGATGCAAACGTGTCGAGAATATCGGAGTCGAAGTTCAGCTGGAAAATCGAGTCTTCGAAGTATTTTCCTGCTACCTACCTGGAGGAGCCAGCTGCGAAAGCATTCGCCAATACTACGAGCTCGACCTGAGTCGACTCACTCGTAAACGGCAGACCTACTTCAATCTCGGCGACTGGAACTCGAAGCACCGCTTGTGGAACTGCACCAGAGCCAATACCGCAGGTAACATCCTGTTTGATAAACTTAATCGCAGTAACTTCACCCTTATAAACTCGTTTAAGCACACACATCACCCTAGAGCCCGTGATAGGCAGCCCTCTACTATAGACCTGGGTCTGACTAACTGCTTCCACCCAGCGACCAACATTACGACCCATCCCCTCGGGTCCGACCACTCTGTAGTCTCCTTCACGGTCGAGTTTAGCGAGAACCTGCGTTTTACCTCTCCCCACCCACGCTTCTGCTATACCTTAGCTAACTGGGATCGCTACAAGCTACTGCTTGAGTCGCGTCTCCGAGTGCTCCGCTTGGACGTCGACTCCGTGTCCAACACCCGGCAGATCGACGAGCTCGTCACACTCCTGGTCGACAACATGTAGTGGGCCGAGAACCTCGCGATTCCCAAGCTACAATCCGAGAACTACGCCCTTGTCCTTCCCGACAGCGTGAAGGACAAGATCACCGAGAGGGGCAACTTCGAGCGTCACTGGCAGCGATGCAACGACCCGGCTGCCAGGACCTTCCTGAAAGCCGTCATGAACCCTCTTGGCCGTGAGATCCGTGACGACATCGACGCAATTCGCAACGACAACTGGGCCGCCAAACTACAAGCTATCAGCAGTGACGACAACAACAAAGGGCTTTGGGACGTGAATAAATTCATAAAGAAGCGCAGTAACAAGATTCCTCAGTTCAAAGTAGGCGAGGATGTCCTGATCACCCCAGCTGAGAAGGCGGAAGCACTTGCGGCCACTTTTGCTGGCGCTCACAGCAACCCCCTGCATGATGTCGAGCCCGGCTTCACTACCCAGACAGAACAGGAACTCCAAGACTACATGACAGTTCTCCCAGACATCGACGAGATTCCGCTCCCCGAACCCTCTGAGATCGAAGATGTCGTGCGAAACCTGAAGAACTTCAAGAGCCCTGGTTTTGACCGGATCAACAACCGCCTCATCAAACGCCTTCCACCCTCTGGTATGCTGCTATTGAACTTAATAATTATTGCTTGTTTTAGGCTTTACTACTTTCCTGACTGCTGGAAACTAGCAAACGTCGTCGCTATCAAGAAGCCTGGCAAGAACCCTATGGACCCAGCTAGCTACCGTCCCATCTCGCTTCTCAGCAGCCTTTCGAAAGCTCTCGAAAGGGTTATTTTAAGACGCCTGCGGAGCTTCGTTGAAGAGAATGATATTCTCCCTGACGAGCAGCACGGATTTGTCAGAGGCAAGTCGACCCTACATCAGCTGAAGCGCCTGACGGGACACATCAGAAGCAGCTTTACCCTCAGACAATCAACCGGGATGATCTTGATGGACGTCGAACGCGCCTTCGATCGGGTCTAGCATGCTGGCCTACTCAAAAAACTAATCGTCTCCGACTGCCCTAGGTATCTCGTGATGATGGCCCACAGTTTCCTCCAGAACCGACAATTCGTCGTCTCTGTTGAGGGCAAGAAGTCAAGCGTCAAAACGATCCTGTACGGAGTGCCCCAAGGTGCTGTGCTCTCGCCAACACTCTACAATATATTCACGGCCGATGCCCCACAGACCATCCTCAACTGCAAGCGAGGGTTTTTCGCAGACGACTCCGGGCTCTGGGTCTCCTCAACGAAGCGCGCCGTGATCGCCAGTTCCCTTCGTGAAAACTTTAAGCTGTTCATGCGGTATTTTAAAAAATGGAAAATAACGCTAAACGTTTCCAAAACACAGGCAATCTTCTTCACCTGGCGTCGTACACTCGAGCGCCCAAGATCACCCCACCTCTTTATCACGAGCGACTGCAGGATCAAGTGGAGCAGAGAAGTGAAGTATCTTGGACTGAAGCTCGACCAGAAGCTACTGTACAAGTGTCACATACAATACGCGGTTGAGAAGGTCAACAAAGCAATTGGGATGCTCTACCCAATCATCAGTCGTAACGCAGCACTCTCCGTGGACAACAAGCTTCTGCTCTACAAAGTCGCCATCCGTCCGTCCTGGTCCTATGGCTGCCCGATATATGGCTCAGCGGCAAGATCCAACCTCAAACGGCTACAGATAGCCCAAAACAAGAGCCTTAAAATGTGCCAGAATCTACCATGGCACACAAGGACTAACGAAGGTCATTAGCTGGCCGACATAGAGGAGGTCGATCAATACATAAACAAATTGACGGAGAGTTTCCTGAACAGGCTTATTTTTTATCTATGATATTAGTTTAAGCTTTCTTTCTAAATAATATCACCTTCGTACTGTATAAAACCACCTCAGCCACTAAATCAAAACCCCATCATTCGTTGTAAAATTAGTTAATTAGTTCGAGATTAGAGTCCAGTATTGTATAAAATGTTCTATGATTCCTGTCAATAAATTTATTATATTGTATTGTATTGAATTGTATTACTCGAACTTTACAGTGGATAGATAATTTAGTGGACCAATTACGGAACAAGGGAATTGCAAGGAAATTCAAACCTCTCTAACTTTCTTAATATTAAAGGAATCCTCTTGGGATTTTTTAGGGGGGTACATGGGGGATTGGAAAATTCCTCCACCAAACCGGAAGTTGACCCGCCACCATCTTGGATTTTTATTCCTGAAAAAATATGGGAGTTGCCTTAGAAAATCATTTATTTATTATAAGAGATTTTTCCTCTGGAGGGGAGAACCGGAAATAGCGAGAATCTGAAAGGCCTCCAGAGGAAAAATCAATAAAAATCACGAACTTTAAAGGCTGATTGCGCGGCTCCTAGGCGGTCATTCCAGGCAAGCCGTAGCATTTTGCAATCTTTGAAGCCTAAAAAATCTGTTTATACCACTTTCAATCCCCTTAAGGGTCGTTGAAAAAACCCGATTTTTAGCACATTTTTTTCAAAAATGTGCTTTTGTCCGCGGTTTGCCATTTAACAATGATGTCCCACTTTGGAGGCTTATAGCTCCGAAACTAAAAGTCAAAGGACCCAAGTTGTCAAACCAGTCGACTGGAAAGTGTGACAAGATTCGAAATCGAAAAAAAAAAATTTGGCTCGGAGGGCCCCCGGAGGACCCTTGGAGGAGCCCCGGAGGACCCTCGGAGGACCCCCGGAGGACCCCGAGAGGACCCCCGGAGGACCCTCGGAGGACCCCCGGAGGACCCTCGGAGGATCCCCGGAGGACCCCCGGAGGACCCCGGAGGAGCATTAACATTACCCCAAAAACCCTCAACTTTGGAAGCTGATTGCGAGGCTCTCAGGATGTTGTTTTTGGCAAGCTATAAGATTCCAGAATCCTCGGAGCCTAAAAAATTTGCTGGTACCATATTCGACCCCCTTCATGGCCGGGGAGAACCGGAAATAGCGAGAATGTCGAGGCGCCTCCAAAGGAAAAATTAATTAAAATCACGAACTTTGGAGGCAGGGTGCGCGGCTCGCAGGTGGTTATTCCTGACAAACCGTAGCATATTGGAATCCTTGGAGCGTAACAAATCTGCTGACACCACTTTTGACCCTATTGATACATTATTTTTTTTAAATTTGCTTAACTTTGCATTTATGCAAATTTCTTTAATTTTTTTCAATCCAAGTAGTGGGAAAAACCTCAGATTTATTCATGTTGGAACACAGGTTTGTATGGGAGAATGGGAATTCACATAATCCATTTAGAGCTGATTCAAAAAAAACATTCCCGACTCGACTGATTTTCAGTCATATTTGATAGTTTTTGATAAAAATGAGGCACTTTTTGAGTTTTTTTAGGGCTATAACTAAATTAGCGGTACAAGTTTGAGAAAAGTCTCCGGAGCTCCCAGAGAAAGAGCCACTTTTGGCTCTGGAAGTCCTGGAATCCCAGTGAGACTCCGAAACTAAATGAAAGCCGGAGGTACCCGAGTGACAATTCATCAGAAAGGTCTCAGCCTCCGGACGAAGCTTGAAGGGAGAAATCCGGGCTCCGGAACTCATGGAAATAGAAATAAGCCCTCAAAGGCTCACAATGGTCGATTTTCATCGTTTCGCGTGAACAATATCTGTATTTCTTCTCTTTGAGTACAAAAATAGCTCAAACAGTTATTGTTAGAACGAGCAAACTTTCACAAGGTCATAGCACTTTAAATGATAAAAAAAGACCCATCCGTTCAGAAGTTATGAGGGTTTAAAGTTAGGAACCTCAAATTCGTGAAAAAAAGGCCGAAGAGGTCAACTTTGAAAATTCATATTTCCTAAGCGGATAAAGCTTTTTTGAGTTATTAAGTTGTTTACTAAAATTTCACTATTTTTACTGATTTTAAAATTTATTTGGTCTTCTTAGGTATATGAATTTTCAAAGTTGACCTCTTCGGCCTTTTTTTCACGAATTTGAGGTTCCCAACTTTAAACCCTCATAACTTCTGAACGGATGGGTCTTTTTTTATGATTTAAAGTGCTATGAACTTGCAAAAGTTTACTTGTTCTAACGATACTTGTTTGAGCTAACTACGTACCCAAAGAGGAGGAATACAGATATTTTTCACACGAAATGATGAACATCGACCTTTGTGGGGCTTCTGAGTGACTTTGAATAAAATTTCATCAATTTGGAAGGTCAGCACTTTGTTACTAAAAGATTTCTGAAAAGTGCCTTTTTTGGCCCCGGAAGTTCTGGAATCACAGTGAGACCCCGAAACTAAATGTCAGCCGGAAGTGCCCAAGTGACACTTCTTTAGAAAGATCCCGGCCTTAAGATGAAGCTGACAGGAAGAATCCCGGTATTTGGAACTCCTGGAATCAGAAAAAAGCCCTCAAGGGCTTCTGAGTGAGTTTGTTTAAAATTTCATTGATTTGGAATATCAACACCTTGTTACTAAGAAATTTATGGAAGAGCCTGTAAAAGCTCTGAAAAAAACCCTCGAGGGCTTTTTTCTTAGTCCAGGAGTTTTGAAAACATTCGAATGTTTTCACGAATTTGAACGAATAATTTGGATGAAATATTCATTCGCATTTTTGTAAAACATTCGTATTCGTATAAAACAGCCTAGATATGGGTGTGCTATATAGACGCACTGACCCCAACACCATATATTTGGGTAAAAGATACATTTAATAACGATTTTAACGAGGAAGGGGCGCCAAGAAAAGGTTGAGCTCTAGGGCGCTGCGTAGCTATTTAAGATTTTTGATCAACAAATCCATTTTTTTTAAATTCATGATGATCAAACCAACTTGAAGGTGCACTTAAATGCGGTTGTCTTTATCTAAGCTTTAGACTTTTTTTTTTGACAACATTAATACAAGCTTTTTTTCTAAATATTATTTTATTTTTTCGTATGTCAATAAATGCCTGCTAAAGTTTTTATTTAGTTTTTGTTCAGAACTGTGTACTATCTTCATATTTTTGGATTGGGGATATGAACAACCACAGTTTTGTTTATTGTCAGGAAACCAGCAAACAAGCCTTCCTCTAGGTTTTAATGTCTTTTCGCTGAATTTCAATAGGTCAGAAAAAAGTTGTTGTAAATCATATGCTGAAGTTGAAGGACAGTGGTAGGCATCTTCTGAAAGCACAAAATGTTTCTTCGGTTTTTTGCTCCCAATTCTTTCGTGTGATTCACGTATTCCATATGGAGCTGTAAAGAAGTCATTTTATTAAAAAAAATTTGATTATTTGTGGTTATTCAGAAGCTCCAATCTTTAATGATAAATCTTCAATTTTACCAATGGCTCCTTTCACAGAAAAACAGTTTTTCTTTGCTACGTTTCGACTCAAATGACGAGTTTTTATTCAAGCAATTAATTTTCCAGAATTCTTACATCAAGTTTGAAAAAAAAATTCAAAATTGATGTAAGAATTCTGGAAAATTAATTGCTTGAATAAAAACTCGTCATTTGAGTCGAAACGTAGCAAAGAAAAACTGTTTTTCTGTGAAAGGAGCCATTGGTAAAATTGAAGATTTATCATTAAAAATTTGATTAATCAACAAAAACACCTAATTTGATAAATATTAAAACTGCACTTTTGCGTGCATTTATCTGTGCATTTAACAATCAATTTTGAAAACGAAAAATAGTACAACTCAATTAAAACTAAGTGACATGGACGCAATGTTCAAATTCTAGTGTTGATCAAAATTTATGTAAAATTTAAGTGTTTAATAACGGAAAAGAAGTCCTAGTCAACCAAATTTATCTCTAGTTTTGAAGCAAGTGTGATATTAGAATTTTTGTTTAACATGTAAACATGACTAAACTTATAGAGACCTGTAGACGATCCAAGCAGAAGCCTCGAAATATCGTCCGATGTTTGAAAAAAAAACAGTTTTTCAACATTTACACGCACGACATTCTGTCGGGCACATTTACAAGATTCAAAGCAAAAGCCGCCCAAAACCATACATGGAGGAAACAAAACGAAGAAAAACTAAAGACGTAAAACCAGAAGAAGGGAATAGAGAATAACTTCGTGGACGTAAACGGGAGCTTCAACGCTTAGTCGAGGACGATAGCATTTGAGTGCATTTTCATGTCGGCATAGTTTCAAAGTTGGGTCAAAGTAAAAATCTTTTGTCCAAAAATCAGTTTCTGTAGAAACTTAAGAGGTCCCTTACTCCGTCTTTGGTGGTGGTACGGTTATACTTCACAAAAATTATTTGCTATTTTTTACAAACTCATCAACAAACTAAATTTTTAGCTCAATCGGAGCAACTAAAATTTTCCCCTCTTTGAAGGCCTCTTATCTCACCCTCATAAGTGAAAGGCGCGCTATGATGTGCTAGATTTGACATGTTTCATAACATATCAAAAATTCAGCATTCGCATGAAGTATGTATATGGAACTTTCATTAAACGGGAAAACCCCCCAGACAGTATCCAGAAAAATTTAAGTGGTTCCACCACTCTCCAGACCATACATGACAACATGCAAAAAACCGCAGGTCTCTAAGTCTTACAGTTTTTGAGCCATTGTAACTAGGACGAACGGATGGACAGACGGACAGACAAATCGGACATCATGAGTTTGGCATGGGAAAGATTCTCAAATCTATGTTCATCGTAAAAAGGCCATAGATCATGTAATGTTAACCAAGACACGCAATTTCTTACAGCTGCAACGAAACAGATTATTCATTCCCATAATTACCATCAGGCTAATAGTAACCCTCAAATAGTTGTCAAAATTGAGATATCATAAACTTCCAATTGCCTCTTCACTGGTAAAAGTTTCAAACATTTTTAATTCTATTTTCAAGTAGTAAACTTTATAATTGAGTCTTAGAAAAATGTTATGTTAGGGTGTATGATCGACCAAGCAGCCAGCTGCAATGAAATTCAAAAAACATTAGCTAACGATGGAGAATCTTTATCGTCAGCTGATTTTATACATCGTCAATTTTTGCGCTTTTGAGTTGAGGTTTCAACCCCGTGGCTCCTAAACTAGCAAAGATCATTTTGGGATCGGAGAACTCGTAGCCCCAAGCTGACAATGGAGATAGTCAGCTGATGTTTTTAGAATTTCATAGTAGCAGGCCGCTTGATTGCTCCTATCCCTTTAACAAAATAATATATGGTAAGGATGACTTTTAAACAGAAAGTTTTTCAAAAAATTATTTTAAGACTAACTTAGAAACCGCCCTCTCAAAAAGGGTCTCAGAGGTCCTCAAAAGTCTGGGTTTGATTTTTGGTGGATGCTCCTGCCTCAGAAGAAATCAGGGTCCTTCGATCGATATTCGCGAAGTAATCGCCATATCGAATGATGTACGCAATAGCATCGTTGTTACGTAACATAGGTAGCTCATCTGTCTGTGTGTCCGATTTGGGGCAAAATCATGTGAGTACGGAGAGACTTCCTAATCGGTTTGGATGACGAGCCGAGATCGCTTCTTCTATCCTGCTAAATTTCTTCCGGATAGGATCTTAGTGTGGAATTTGGGTGATGATCTCAAAATGGCGCTTGAACCTTTGGATACTGATATATTTCGATTTTGATATACATAAAGGAACATTTCCACTTGTGACTTCCATGACCACAAAAAGCAATTTTGTCATCAAAAAACCACAAATTAGATGGAAACGCTCATGACAGTGGATTTTTCATTCCACAGTTTTAATGTCGTGGTATGAAATTGACTTGGTAGTGGAAACGCAAATTGGTTTCTCGCCCAGTCAATTTCATTCCACACGAATATTTGTTGACGTCGGTACGAAAATCTCAATCGCTTGGTTTAAAATTGACTTGACTTTGCTTGCAAGTGGAAATGCAAGTAGGACGTCAATTTTTAACCAACAAAACGAGGTCATCAAAAAACCAAGATTTACTGACTAGTCAGTTTATTGACTTGGCTTGTTGACACAAGTGGAAACGCTCGCGTCAATGGTTATTTAATTCCACATTTTTAATTCTTTGGAATGAAATTGACTTGCAAGTGGAAACGCACAAGTCAACATTGACTAGTCAATTTTAAGCCAAAAAGCAAGTTTTAGTACAGATTTCGTTACCACTTGCAGCGCGTGGAATCAAATTGACTCGGGTTGTTCACATATAATTTTTCTCAAATTGAGCTCTGCTGCAGTGTTCAAATAGCTTGTTTTCCTTGAAAAAGCATATGAACGTCCCCGACTTTCATATGCTTTATGTAAAATGAGGAAAATATGTAAATTGAATTGATTTAGAGATGCTCAATATTAATGAAATACTGAGCTAATAAAATATTAAATTATTTTCAATAAATTCAAATATTCAGTAAAACTAAATGCTAAGTTTTTAGACTTGCTCCTCCTCGCGTTTCAGACGCTCCTCTTTCTTGCGCTTCTGGGCCTCCTCGATCGATTGCTGCACACGTTCTCCCTCCAGACGAGCCGCCTCGTCAGCCAACCTATCGGTCTCTGCTTCCAGCTTGTGGAGTCTTTTTCTTTGACCAGAATTCTCTGGTGCTCCTCAGTTTTGGTTCGCTAGCACTCCAGCTCGGCCATATTAAATATCTCAATTTCGTTGAGAATTGCGAAAGGTCGCTGAAAAAGCGACCTGTAGCTCCGGTCTCCGATGGAATATCTCGGAGATCGGGCTCATTTTAAATAGAACTGAGCTCGACTCAGGTTAAAAAAACTTTGCAGACTCGTACCAGGCTCAGAAAAATATAATGAGCCTGGCGCGAGCACGGCAAATCTCAATTTCATTGAGAATTGCGAAAGGTCGCTGATAAAGCGACCTGTAGCTCCGGTCTCCGATGGAATATCTCGGAGATCGGGCTCATTTTAAATAGAACTGAGCTCGACTCAGGTTAAAAAAAACTTTGCAGACTCGTGCCAGACTCAGAAAAATATAATGAGCCTGGCGCGAGCACGGCAAATCTCAATTTCATTGAGAATTGCGAAAGGTCGCTGAGAAAGCGACCTGTAGCTCCGGTCTCCGATGGAATATCTCAGAGATCGGGCTCATTTTAAATAAAGCTGAGCTCGACTCAGGTTAAAAAACACTTTTCAGACTCGAGTCAGGCTCAGGAAATTGTTTTGAAAATTTCTTAAGTATTGATCCGTGCGAGTACTAAAAATTCAGCCCAAATTTTAGATCAAAAATTGTTTTAGCTCAATATTTGCGCTAAAGCAATTTTTTTACTGACGGGAACGTTTATCACTAGTGGAAATGATCACGTCAACGAATTGATAATGTGGCAATTTGATACCACTGTCATGTCCTCAAGTGGAAACGCAGGCGTCAATTTTTGACCAAATCTGAGTGCAAGTGGAAACGCTCATGTCAACGTTGACTTGATATTTCGATGTGCATCAATTTGATTCCACTGTCATGGGCTCAAGTGGAAACGCTCACGTCAATTTTTGACCAAAACCTTGCACAAGTGGAAACGCTCAAGTCAACGTTGACTTCTAAATTTTATTATCGGTGTAGAAAAGCCAACCAGGTGCGACTTTACTGACTTAAGTGGAAACGCTACACGTCAATAAAAAGCCAAAAAGATTTTTAGATTTTTATTGACGTGGTCATGGAAGTCACAAGTGGAAATGTTCCTTAAGTGTAACGTATTTGAATCTGTTTCAGTTTAAAGGATTTCGAACCTTCGAGACATCGGAATCTGATTCCGATGTCTAAGGAGCAGAGAAGCAGGCCATGAGAATCATCTTTGCCAAGTCATGACTAAAAGGCAGCCATTCTGATTCACGCATTCAAACTATTAACTCGTGAAATAAATAATTAACATTTTTTGAATAATACTGAGTATTTCTTAAATCTTACAATAAGTTAGCACATTTGGTCAGATTTCAAAACTGAATAATTTGGCGTTGTTATTTTTAGTGCATTTTCAGCATTTTGCAAAATATGCACTATTGTAGCCGCTTTGCTGTCTGTCTGAAATTTTATAATTTGAGAAGGAGAACAGCTAGAGAGCTGCGGTTTTTTGCATCGTATATGACATGGTTTGGGGGGGGGGCAGGCTAATAAATTTAGATCCCCTACCCCATCTTGGGGCGGAATGGGGGGGTGTTTTAAGTTTGTATGAAAACTCCTCATTTTACATCCGATTGAGCTGAAATTTTAGTATGTTGTAGTCTGTGCAAAATCTAGCAAATCATGGTACCCTACGTCACCCCAACTATGTACAGGGACGGAGCTAAGGTTCCTCAAAGTTTAATTTTTTCGAAATCTTTTAAAATGCACCCTCAAGCTTAATCTCCGATTTTGCTTTTTGTCACCCCTACTATGTACAGGGACGGAGCTAGGGGTCCTCAAAGTTTAGTTTTCTCAAAATCTTTGAAAATGCACTCTCAAGCTTAATCTCCGATTTTGCTTTTTATATTTTTGAAAGCTCTTAACTCCCAAAAACCTTCAAAACGTGAATTTTTACCAATTTTTGTAGAATTTCATGCCTTTTTCCATGCGATTCATCCCGGGAAGAGGAGATTAGCAGTGTGCTGAATAAATAACTTGCAATTAAGTTTTAGTGCATTTTCATCAATTTTGAAACAAATGCACTTACGTGTCCGATATGTCCGTCCGTCCGTCTGAGTCGCAAAGGCTCCGACACTACAAGAGCTAGAGACCTGCGGTTTTTTGCATGGCGTCATGTATGGTCTGGAGGGTGGTGGAACTACTTTGGTTTTTCCGAAAAACTGCCTGGGGGGTAATTAAGGGAGTTTTCCCGTTGTATTAAAGTTCCATATACTTCGTCCGATTGAGCTGAATTTTGGATATATTATACATCATGTCAAATCAAGCAAATCATAGAACACATGTTTGCCCCTATCACTTAAGGGGGTGGGTTGAGAGGCCTCCGAAGGGGGGAAAAATTTAGTTGCTCCGATTGAGCTGAAATTCAGAATGGTCTTGTAAAATGACATTTTAAGCAACTTTTGTTTCGGATCGTGGTCTCAAAAATGTAAAATAACGGACTCTAGAGTTCAATAAGTGGCCACCCAAGACTTCCCTTGGCGAACTGAAGGGCAAAATTTCCAATTCGACCGATTGAGCTGAAACTTTAACAAATGTTAGATGATTTCAAATTTAGCAAAATATCCCTCTACATTAATGCTTTATGACTCAAGGGTGTGAAGCTGAGGGCTCCCAATTGAGCTTAAACTTGGGCAAATGTTAGATGACATTAAATTTAGCTAAATATCCTCCTGCATTAATGCTCTATGACCTGTGAGATCAAGTCAGGGGTCCAATAAGTTCCTGCAGTGACGGAATTTGGGTCAAAATATTTTCACTTCGACCCAACTTTTGCAACAAAGCCAATTGAAAATGCACTCAAATGCGTTCGTCCCCGACTAAGCTTAAGGCCAGGGTGAAATTGATTTCAGGAACAATTCTTAAATTTTTCTATTTTCTCATTTAGGGCTTTCCGGAGGCTGGAAATGATTCTAAATCATTCTCCTGCTTCCCAAAACATTACCCCAGTACTTTGAATGACTCAAATCGGTCCAGAAATAGCTGATTTAGGTCATTTTCTCCTGCCAGTCGCCAACCCTTCGCCAATAGAAATGCATTCATTCAAAAGGTTCTAAAGGGTCAGAAACTGAACGCACAGACATGATTGAGGACTTTTTGGATTTGTAATTAAATTTCAAAGGGAGTAACGGAGCCCTTTTTTCGATTTTCAGTCTGTGAAAATTATATAATATAAGAACAGAAGCCTCCATTGTCGACCCTTCCGAAAAAAGGCTCACAACTTCACTTGTGAGCCAAAAATTGAAAAAAGGGCTCCGTTACGCCCTTTGAAATTTAATTACGAATCCAAAAAGCCCTCAATCATGTCTGTGCGTTCAGTTTCTGACCCTTTAGAACCTTTTGAATTAAAAAAGGAGAAAATGACCTAAATCAGCTATTTCTGGACCGATTCGAGTCATTCAAAGTACTGGGGTAATGTTTTGGGAAGCAGGAGAATGATTTAGAATCATTTCCAGCCTCCGGGAAGCCCTAAATGAGGAAATAGAAAATTTCGCGAATTGTTCCTGCAAAATTTGAATTCATGTCATAGGGTGCCTTGGGATTCAATTTCACCCTGGCTTTAAAACATGTTTTTTAGTACAATCCAAGGTACCTAAGCGAGAGATGGGAATAAAGAGAGGGCAACATTTGCTTTACCTTAATGTTGTCCATGAACGCTCTTTACCCTGATAAGGTCTTAGGGGTTCCATAAACGAAATTTATTCCACATAAGTCTTAAAATCTGATTTTACCATATTCTCAATTATATCTTCATGACCGGCCAAGCTTACACCTTTGTACACCAAACATCAGCGTAAAAACGGTCCCTATTTTTGAACAACGGACAAATATAAGGTTTTTACCATGTTTGTGAAACAAGTATTAAATAATTAGCTAACCTAAGAACTTACGGTCTGTCAAAATAGCATCCAAAAAAAAATTATGATTCCATAGCTTAGTTGAAAAGTCTGATATAACCACATCAATATACTTGTTTGAGCAACTGTATTGTTTTAAGTTAGCAAGAACTGATTCCTTATTTTGTCGCAGAACACAGTGTTTCCTTGATGGTTTAGATTTTCCATGTAATGTCAAGTAATCAATGTCACTTCCAATTACATAGCATCCAAGTAAAGCTGCACTAACAAGTGTTGAACCTGTCCCGCTGTAAAAATGTGTTTAAATTTTCAAACTGTATGAACACCAATCTGCCTAGCCCCTGAAAACCAAATTTTTTTGAGTAATTGGGGGTCACTGATCACCAAAATCAAAACCTTTTTAATTTGAATGTTCAGTTTTTGAGATATATGGAGGGGTGGAGCGGTTACTACCAACTTGGAACGAACATAGCGGCGTCACTATTCAATCTTTTGATATGATTTTTTATTTTAAAGCTTTTAACATGAAGTTTAAAAAAGTTCTCCGTATGGAAGCTCTAAGACACCGGGATATGAGTCAAAATTCAAAAATAGTCTAAAAAGTTTGGTATTTTCATGCGCTGGTTTGGGTTTTCCCCTAGGTATCTTTTTAGTATGGAAAAGGTGTAAGTACTTAAAGTTTGGATTGTCGTTCAAAGTTGGTAGAAACCGCTCCTTAGAGTATGGAAATTTTTTTTTCTCCCACTATTATATGGAGATGGCGAATCCTAACAAACGTCGGTTCCAAGATGAATCAAGAAATAGTTTGTCCACTACTTGATTGAAAAAAAAAAACAGTTTGCGCCTAGCAGTCACGTGTGACCGTGTTTTGCGCAGTTTTGTTTTGTAAAAGTTTAGTGATTATAAAATTGTCTAGCCTCAATGGCACCTCGCAGGGCCAGGGCGGAAACACCCGACCCTCCACTTCCCAAAAAACTGAAACCCAACATCGCCAAGAAGGCCAGGAAGAAAGTCCCGTTGGAGTTCCTCCCAACCTCCAACATGTTCAGCGATCTCGACAGTGACATGGCTGCACCTAGCGCTACCTCCTTACCTGCCCCACCACTTAAAAAGCTTCCTCGTCTCCCTTCTATTGTGGTCTTCAACATCAAGGTAAAGGAGTTTTACGAGACTATTACCAAATTTATTGTGAAAGACCACGTGGAGTTCAAACTCTCTCAATTCGGCACGAAATTCTTCGTGAAGTCTCTAGAAGAGTATCAGCTGCTCAAGAAGTACTGTGTGGAACATTCCATTAATTTCTTCACACATGCTCTTCCGTCTGAGAGAACAACCAAATTTGTTATCTACGATCTGCCACGCGACGTAGAAAGGGACGACATTATCAGCGCATTTAACACCATACAGCTTCGTGCTACAGATGCGAAGGCTCTCACTATGCGCAATGTGAAGCACGCCGAACATTCTACATATGTGGTGCACTTCCCAGCTGATGATAAGGTCACGCTCGATCAAATCTCCCAACTACGTACGATCAATGGTAGCAAAATAAGGTTTGCGTACTTCTCAAAGAGAGAGTTCGGACCCACTCAGTGCGCTAATTGTCTGACGTTCGGACACGGTAAGAAAAATTGCCATCTTCCAGCTCGCTGTGTCCGCTGCGGACTTAAACATGCTTCCGACAAGTGCACCTTCCTTACCACCCCAAAGGACCCCAAATCCAAGATCCCCGAAGACAAAGTGAGCTGCGCCAATTGCGGGCAGAAGCACCCGGCCACTTATAAGGGCTGCCCCTCCCGAGCAGCCTTCAAGCAACTCCAAGATCAGGTCCGTGGGCGTGGCAGGAACTCCAACATACCTCCGAACCCTCCGAAACGTCCCACCCCACCCAGTCACCACGCAGCCCCTCGCGTACAGTTCGCCTCCTTCATGAGCCCTCAATACACCAGCGCGCTCAGCTCACCCAAGCATCCCCATCAATCCCCGTCTACATCATATGCGTCGGTTGCGGTATCGCCCACCCCCCCAGAACCTCTTCAGTAGCAATGAATGCATGGAGATCCTCGACCACTTCATGTCCAAGATTGCCACATGCACTTCAAAAGCCCAACAGATAAGAGCCATCGCAGAATTCGTTTTTTCGACCCTCGGTAAAAATGATAGCCTATAAATCGTCAGTCAATCTCGCCTATTGGAACGCAAACGGCGTCCAAAACAAACTCCACCAGCTTTACAACTTCATGCTCCAAAAATTTATTGACGTAATGTGTGTGTGCGAGTCCTTCTGCAAGAGCTCAACACTGCTTCCTCTTCATCCCCAATTCAAGATCTACCGCCTCGATCGCCCTGATTCCGAAGCAAAAGGCGGAGTTCTGATTATTGTTCGCAGGGACATATCCCACTCACCTCTTCCGGTCCCTAAATGCAACCTAATTGAAACCATAGGGATCGAGATTAACTGCAACAACAAAAAGATGCAAATATTTTCGTACTACCTGCCAGGAGCTGCCTCAACCCAGGACATCCGAGCCTTCTACCCCAACGACTTAGCTTGCCTTACTCGTAAACGGAATACATACTTCAACCTCGGTGACTTCAACTCAAGGCATCAGCTCTGGAACTGCTCAAGGGCAAACCTTCCAGGCAACCTCCTGGTCGACAAATTGAATAGTGGCAGCTTCAGACTCCTTCACCCGTACTCACACACGTATTGGCCATCAGATCCAGCAAAAAACCCTTCCACACTAGATCTCGCTCTCACAAATTGCCAGTTCCCAGTGTCGACTCTAGAGTCCCACCCCTTGGGCTCAGACCACAATATCATCTTCTTTAATGTCGAACTCAATGGGAATCTGGTTCTGAAACCCGAACCAGCTAAACCCTGCTACAAATTGGCTAATTTTGCTAGATTTAAGAGAATTGTGGCAGCATCCTGCAACACCCGCGACCTTGAGCTGACAAGAGTTCGTACCACGAGCCAAGTCGACGAGCTGATCTGCGATTTCACCGAAATCCTGCAAGACGCCGCTAGGAAGTCTATCCCCTGCAGAGTTCCCGAAAAATACGCCCTCGTGCTGACTCCAGATATTATTAGCGACATCAAACTGAGGGCTGTGCTAGAGAAGAGATGGCAACGCTGTCCCTCCCCCAGGGCCAAGCAGCAGCTTAAAACCGAGGTTAACAGGCTGACACGGCGTATCCAAAAAGCCACAAGCGACCTGAGGAACGCAAACTGGTCATTGCGACTCCGAACCCTCTCAAATGACGAAGATCGTAAAGGTCTCTGGTAGCTTAATAAATTTGTGAAGAGAACAGGACAACAGATACCCCCTCTGAAGACCGCAAACGACCTCCACTTCAAACCAGAAGAAAAGTCTGAGATACTGGCAGCGACGTTTAGCTCAGCCCACCTCAACCCCCTGAAAGACGACAACCCTATATTCACCGAGAACGTCAGAGCCGATGTCCAAGAGTTCCTCGCGTCCACGCAGGCGTACACACCTCTCGAACAGATCCCAAAAATCGAGGAGACCGAAAATATTATTAGGAACCTGAAAACATCAAAAAGCCCAGGACTCGATCAAGTCAACAATAGGCTCATCAAACAACTTCCCAAGCCCGGAATTATGATGCTCCACCTGATAATGGCAGCCTGCTTTAAACTTTGTTATTTTCCCGACTCTTGGAAAGTAGCAAAAGTTGTCCCCATAAAAAAGCCTGGCAAAAAACCCGATGACCCCGCTAGCTACCACCCGATTTCCCTGCTGAGTTCTCTTTCGAAAATACTCGAGAGAACAGTTTTGGCTCGACTACGATTGCACACTGAAGCAAACAACATAATCCCTCCTGAGCAGTGCGGCTTCGTGCAGGGAAAATCTACGATTCATCAACTTAAGAGGCTCACTTCAGAAGTCAAAGTGGGGTTCTCCGGGGTTGGATCTACTGGATTGATTATGGTTGACGTGGAAAGGGCTTTTGATCGAGTCTGGCACGACGGACTTCTCAAGAAAATGATTGGCTCTCAGTTCCCGGCGAACCTTATCCATCTCATAAATGGGTTTCTCAGGAACCGTAGCTTCCTAGTGGCAGTCGAGAATGCATCATCTTCTCCTCAGAGTATTCCATTCGGAGTCCCACAGGGCTCCGCACAGTCACCTATTTTTTATAACATCTTCACAGCCGACGCCCCCAACAGCCCAAAACTGTGCCCGAGCCTTCTTTGCCGACGACACTGCTTTCTGGTGCACTGCATCTTCGCGTCAGATAATAACGACGAGCATTCAAGACGCCTTCAACACCTTTAACGAGTATTTCAAAAAGTGGAAGGTCTTACTCAACGTCCAAAAGACTTCAGCAATATACTTCACTAAGCGGCGCACACTTGAAATTCCCAGAAGGCCACTCAGAATCTCCCCAGAGCTCTCCATCCCCTGGCAGAACAGCGTGAAATACCTAGGGGTGGTATTAGACAAGGGGCTACTGTTTCGACCCCACATCGACGTAACCGTCATAAAGACCAACAGAGCTATCTCCATTATGTACAGCCTCATGGGACAGAATTGCACCTTAAGGGTCGAAAATAAGCTGCTTCTCTTCAAAGTGGAACTGAGGCCAATCTACTCCTACGGATGCCCGATTTTCTGTCATGCCGCCAAGAGTCATCTAAAGCGGCTCCAGATTCTCCAAAACAAGACTCTGAAAATGTGTCTTAAGCTGCCTTGGCAAACTCGCACACACACATTACACGACATCGCAGAAATCCAGTTGATTTCCGATTACTTTGTTTCCGAGCACCCCTGGGTCCCAACGATTCATTGAATTACTGTGATATTAGATTAAGCGAGACTCCCAGAAACAAGCACCCTCCAGTCTCAAGACGAGAACACTTATGGCTCTTCAAGATAACATAAGCCACACTGCAGAAGTTGTAATAGCTCCGACTAGCTAAGTCACTTGACGAGACACCGAAAATACGAAGATTTTGTATAATTCTCATAAATGAATTATTTGTAAATGTATTTGTATTTATTTGGATTGAAAAAATCGGCTTTTATCGGTCTTTAAGCTGAAAAGGTCCCTGGGTGCTCTCCTTTGCTGGCGCACCAGTCAGTAGGGTAAACACCAAGTGGTCACTGGCCTCTCCGTGGCGGGACTAGGAACGTAACCAGCATAAGGGTGGTGCAACCCGCCGCAAGGCAATGCGAAATTACGGCTAGCAAGTGTACTGCGTGCAGGAGGACAGTAGGATGAAACTATGGCTTTGTTGTTCAATGACTGCGTATGGTCTTGGGATTGGGACCCTAAACGCTTCCCTTGGCCCGACGGTGAACAGTTGGTTGTGTGCGAGGCTTGCGACCTGCCACTTAAAACCCTTCAGCAACGAATGGAACAGAAGAAGGAAACAGGACTGGAATTACGGTAACGAAACGGAAACGTCTTAAGGACTTACGCTTGGCCACCTGGAATGTACGATCCATCTACAGGACGGGTGGCCTCCGGTTACTGACAGGAGAGCTTGAAAAAGCTCATGTTTCTGTTGCTGCTATTCAGGAGACACGGTTCAACAGAGACTCTCCGAACTATGTTAGCGGTGGCTACATGATCTATAATAGCAGCAACAGAACAGACCATGTACTTGGTACTGCCTTCCTAGTGGCTAGGAGGATACAACACCTGGTTCTGGACTTCCGGAAGGTCGACGAGCGGATGTGCGTGCTGAGGCTTAAAGGACGCTTTAAGAACTATTCCATCGTGAATGTGCACGCCCCTCATAATGGCGCTCCTGACGAGGAGAAAGACGCCTTCTATGAGAGACTCCGCGACGCCTATTCGCAGTGCCCAAGATACGACGTCAAACTCGTGTTGGGTGACTGCAACGCCCAGATAGGCAAAGAGGAAGTCTACAGACCAACGATAGGAAGACACAGTCTCCATGATGTGACGAACGAGAACGGCCTGAGGCTTGTGGACTTCGCAGCTGAGACAGGCATGGTTGTGAGGAGCTCGTTCTTCCAGCACAGAAGGAGACACCTAGCCACTTGGATACACCCTGACCCCGATCTGAATGTCGAAAACCAGATTGACCACTGTCTGGTGGACGGCAGGCATTTCTCATACGTGATAGATGTTAAGACGTGTTGAAAAGCGAATGTCGATTCCGATCACTATCTGGTGCTGGTAGTTGTGAGAGCTCGGCTGGCGAGATTCCACAACAGACGCTACGAGGGAGCTAAAGCGTTAGCCACCTCCAGGCTCAAGGACCCCCAGGTAGCATCGGCATTCGCAGAGGGAGTGGGCGCAAGAATCGAGGAGCTTAGAACCCGACCAGGGGCCACGACTACAGATTGGCGAGCTGTAAGTGAGGTGGTTAAGCAGGAAGCGATTAACACCTTGGGGTATCGGACCCCAAACGACTACAAGACCTGGTTCGATGAGGATTGCGCCCGGGTTACTGACGCCAAGAACGAAGCCCGTGTCCAGAAGCTGCTTTGGAGAACGAGAGCCGCAAATACGCGGTACTCAGAGTTGAGGCGAGAAGAGAAGAAACTGCACAGGAGAAAGAAGGGTGAGTTCGAGGACAGGACGCTGTGCGAACTCGAGAGACTCCGCAACGCAAACGAATCTCGCAAGTTCTATAAGAACGTCAACTCCCAGAGGAAGAGCTTCAACCCCCGAACGGCTATGTGCAGAGGTGCCGATGGCAGAGTGCTGACCAACAAGGACGAGGTCCTTGGTCGTTTTGCCCAGCACTTTGGGACGCTGCTGAACGAGGGGCACGAGGAAGGTGATCCAGCGGACATCAACTTCCTCGAAGACGACGGAAGGTCAGTAACCCCACCAACACGTCAGGAAGTCTCCTCAGCCATTAACTCCTTGAAGAACAACAAAGCCGCGGGTCCCGACAACATACCAGCTGAGATTCTCAAGTGCGGAGGGGAGGAGTTGGCTGGAGCCGTGCATGAGGTTATAGAGCAAGCCTGGGAGCGAGAAGTGCTTCCTGAGGAGTGGATGGAGGGATCGCTGATCCCCATCCACAAAAAGGGAGATAAACTGGAGTGCGCCAATTACCGAGGCATCTGCCTCTTAGACGCAGCCTACAAGGTATTTGCGCGTGTACTCTACAACAGGCTGCTCCCTCATGCGGAGACTTTGATCGGGGAGTATCAGTGCGGGTTCAGACGGAATAGATCGACAACCGACCAGATTTTCAATCTACGTCTGATCCTGCAGAAAGGCAGAGAATTCAAAGTCCAGACGCACCACCTATTCATCGACTTCAAACAAGCCTACGACAGGACCAAACGTAAGGCACTGTATGAAGTCATGAAGGAGCTGGGCTTTGAAACTAAACTTATCCGACTGGTGAAAGCGACACTGGATGGTACTAAGTGTCGGGTCAGAGTGCAGGATGACCTATCAGAACCTTTTGAAACTCGTGAGGGGCTCAGACAGGGCGACGCGCTATCCTGCCTCCTCTTCAACGTGGTTTTGGAGGGTGCCATGAGACGCGCGGGCATCCAAACAGCGAGGACGCTGGCCACTCAGATGACCCAGATCCTGGGCTTTGCGGACGATCTGGACATCGAGGGAAGGCGTCACTCTGAGGTTTCCGATACTTTCACCAGGTTGAGAGACGAGGCTGAGCGGCTCGGCCTCGTCATCAACGTGGATAAGACCAAGTACATGAGGATGAGTAGCAACCAAGTCCCGGGCCCGACAGGAGATGTCGTGGAGATTGGAGGCCAAAGGTTCGAGATAGTCAACGAGTTTGTGTACCTGGGGGCGCTAGTCCGCGCTGATGGTGATAACTCAGCAGAGATCAAGCGCCGCGTCATGGCCGCAAACCGGTGCTATTTTGGCCTCCAACGGATACTGCGCTCGAAACTGCTGTCGAATAAGACAAAGTGCGCCATCTACAAGATCATCATCAGGCCAGTGCTGATCTACGGATGCGAGTCATGGCCGATGCGACGCAGTGATGAACAGCAGCTGCGCTCCTTCGAGAACAAGGTCCTCCGAACCATCTTTGGACCGAGGAAGGAGGGAGACAGATGGCGCCGCAGGTATAATTTCGAGCTGCGGAGGGACTTTGGTGACGCAGACATAATTGCTACCGTCAAGACGCAAAGACTACGATGGGCAGGCCACCTTGCGCGGATGGAAGAAGGTCGAGCCCCCAAAGCACTCTTTGCGAATGATCCAGTGGGGCGTCGTGGCGTGGGACGCCCCAAGAACCGCTGGATTGACCGGGTACAACAGGACCTACGTACCCTGAATGTCGGGAACTGGCAAAGGAGAGCACAGGACCGTACCGACTGGAATCGGATTCTTGACTCGGCCAAGACCAAAAATTGGTTGCAGCGCCAGAGAAGAAGAAGAAGCTGGTTAAAAATGGTACCAGCAAATTTGTTAGGCTTCAAAGATTCCAAAACGCTACGGCTTACCAGGAATGACCGCCTGTAAGACACGCAATCAGCCTCCAAAGTTCGTGATTATATGTGATTTTTCCTCTGGAAGGGAGAACCGGAAATAGCGAAAATGTCATAGGCCGGAACCGTGGCATTCCGGAATCCTTAAAAATTTAAAAATCTGGTGATACCCCATTTGACTCTCTTTGTGGCATGAGAGAACCGAAAATAGTGAATTGTCAAGGCGCCTCCAAAGGAAAAATTCATGCAAAATCACCAAAAATCAGGAACTTTGGAGGCTGATTGCGCGGCTCCCACGCAGTTATTTCTGACAAATTGTGGCATTTCGGAAGCCTGGGAGCCTAAGAAATCTGCTGGTAAACCCGCTTAAGAACCGAAAAAACCCAATTTTGTTCAATTCAAGTAGTGGACAAACTATCCGTTGATTCATCTTAGAAACGAAATACATGGATTCGCCTCCTCCATATAAAAGTGGAAGGAAAAAAAATTTACCATGCTCTACGAACCGCTCCCTCCCCCCCCCCCCCCCTATTTCTTAAAAACTACACATTCAAATTGAAAAAGGGTCTGGACTTTCGTGATCAGTGACAGGAGCTAAGCAGATTGGTGTTAATACAGTGCTATGATCATCTGAGTCCATTTTGGATTAAGTCCATTCTCAGCGTGACGAACGCACCAAATGTGCCCTTTGAGGTCTTCTAATTCTTGGAGGACTTAACCTACAACAGTCAATTTGGGCTTGAACTGTCAGCCGTTTTGAGAGGTACTACAATAACATCGGGTTGGGTTTTTCATTACTCATCTTCTTTGTGAAAATTAAGAAAAAGTGAGCGCTACGCACGCAAATTTTTTGTCACATCATCTTGGCTTGAGTGCACTTAAAGTCAAATTCTATTTCTAATAGATAATACAGGAAAATAAAAAATACCGCGATGAAAAGCTGACTGACTTCCCCTTACGAAAATACCATATCCTTAGGTTTTGGGTTAAGATGTGCAGAGAAATTTAGTAAAGAAAGAGCTTTACTCAAGCACATTTGGATTTTTATTTTAGGTGTGCGTGCGTCACGCTTCAAAATATGATCCAGAGGAGCAAGATTCATTCTTCATCCAAGGTTTGGGACTTGAATAAGTTACTGAGCTTGAATATGACTAAAAAATTCTTATTTGTGTGGCTGAAGTAAAAATTTTCCCAACCTGAGGGGCCGAAAAAGGGTCCCATACGTGAGCCAGGTAAATATATTTATTTCATCAGAATCGGCTAAAACTGAGAATGGTCACGCAAAATAACACATTGAGAAATATTAATCGAGAAACATCTCCTCTAAAATGTAAAATGACGGATCTAGGGGTCTTAAGTGCAGAACTGAAGGTCAATTTTTTGGAATTGATGGTCAAGTTTATCAAACACTTAAGTCTTTAAAATTTCAATAGTTTTCAAAATTGTTTTCAATGAGCCTTTTAAGTTAATCCGTTGAAAAGTTATAGGGTTTTGAATGAATGAAGTCTTTAGTTGAAGAAATTAAAATTAAAATTATTCGAGCAAAAATTTTTTCCTGACTTGGGCAAGGAAAATATATGACCATACGCCAGGACCACGGCTTATCGTATCATTTTGTGCTTATTGTGAAAAAGTGTCCTTTATCACCCTCTGAGCACTTTGAAAATTTCAGTTTTGTAATATCGCTAGCAAGATTGGACGATTAGTATACTGTGAAAGTTGAAGTTAACTTATCAAGGGGTGGTGAAAGTCAGTTTTTGACATGCTTTGCACTTTAATTTGAAAAATTTTTTAGCTATCACTCTCATTCATGTTAATTAAACCTCTATTACTTAAAGTCAAAGTAACTTCAAAACGAAAAGAGCTAGACAATAAAGTGAGAGGTTTTTGGGGAAGGAAAAACTTGGTCCAAGGTTTGGTAGTATGTAGGGCTTCTGTTCGAATGCAAACATTCGAATGAAATTTATACGAATACGAATGTGAAAGAATATTTTTCGACCTGAATTAGTCACAATTGCATGGAAGAGAATATTTATAATTGACATCCGAGCATATCAAAATACGACTTTTATCACTTACTTTTAGATTTCCAAAAAGGCTTTTAATATCTATTAACAAAAATGCAAAAGTATTGATCTTACACAAAAGGGTCATAAACCAAATCTCCTGCTTGCACCAAACCATGGTTAGCCATCAAAAATGCCAACTGGGGCTCTAATGATGTGTTTCCGATAAAAAATCGATTTTTTAATGATACTTTTTTGATTAAGTCCCGACTTCCTTTGGCTATCTGAAAAACAAATTTAATGAATAATGAATTGCACGGGCAAAACCTTTTTGCCAACACTCCATTCCCGGCTCCGTGCAAAAACTTAGAAACTTTTGTCTGGTAACATGATCTCCATATGTAAAATAATGAAATTGGAGGCTTTTCAGTAAAAATTTATGACTGGGAATTCCAACTGGGAACGGGTAGGGTTTTACTTTTACTTAACTTCTACCACACTAAAAAAAACGGAGAGTGGGGGCCTGAAAGTAGATTTTCGCCGATCAGGCTAATATTAGAAGTTCATCAAAAATATACACCAATATTATCCCAGTGGCTCAATAGGTGATCCCTGACGCCACAGCACGACTTTTTCAGACCCCGAGATCAAAATTAAAGATTCACCTCGAATTTATTCAGCGAAGTATAAACCAAAGTCTTCAGGAGGGATCCTGTATTGGGTAAAGCTAGTTACCCTAGCCTCAATCGTCCTGAGAGACGATTCTGATCAGCCGGATCATAGCTACAAATTCTTAAACAGATTCGTGGGAGTTTGTCATACGAAATATATACCTTAAAAGGCTACTTTTGCAGGGGCCATGGGGTTTTTTTAAGCTGCAACGAAACAGATCATTTATTGCCACAATTATCAGCAGACTGAGCAACCCTCAAATAGTTGTCAAAATTGAAATATTATAAAACTTCAACTGCCTCTTCACTCGGAAAACTTTCCAATTTTACTTCTATTTTCAAGTGGTAAATTGTATTGTTTGAGTTTTTGATAAATTTTATATTTAAATAAATTATAGATGCTGAGGATGGCTTAAAAGCCGAAAGCTTCCTCGTGTCCTCGTGAAACGGCCGAAACCAATACGATCAATAAAAACAAACATTCATCAAAATCGGCCAAATAGTTATTTGACACATGAAGTCATGAAAACTCAGCGGTAGAGTAACGGACATGCAATCGAGAGGTCGTATGTTCGAAACTCGACCGAGGTTACTCTTACTCAACTGTGTTCTTGGTGAAAGCCAAGAATGCCAATGATATTTAGGGCGCATAGGGTAGTACAATATAAAGTGGGAGGCGCTACTCAGGAACTCTTGACTCTGTCAAGATGGGTCACATAAGATTTACGAGCCTTGCGTGACCTTTGACTCCCACTACAATCTTATCTAATCAGGGAGCATTAAGATATTGGAAGTAATTATTGTTTTTCAACTTTTGCTTAAGGAGGATGCTTTTCTTAAGTTTGTTCAAAGCGTATTCGAAAAAAAATTCAGTAAAAATTATTTTTTAACAAAAAACACTCTCATAAAAAAAGCGTTGAATGACTGGATAATTTCTTGATGGTTAATCACTGCTTAAATTTAAAGCGTTTGATGACTGTATCACCATTAACGGTAGTTGAACGTTGTAATGCAGAGGTCAACCACTAAAAAATATATTATAAGCAAAATCGGATATTAAGCTTGAGGGTGCATTTTCAAAGATTTCGAGAAGCCCAAACTTTGAAGACCCCTAGTTCTATCCCTGTACTTGGTAGGGGTCATATGTGGTACCATGATTTGCTAGATTTTGCACAAACTACAACATACTAAAATTTAAGCTCAATCGGATATAAAATAAGGAGTTTTTATACAAACGTAAAACACCCCCCATTCCCCCCCCCCAAGAGGGGATGGGGATCTAAAATTGTTAGCTTGCACCCCTACAGACCAAAAAACCACAGCTCTCTAGCTATTCTGGTTCTTGAGTTATAAAATTTTGGACAGACAGACAGACGGCAAAGCGGCCACAATAGTGCATTTTTTGCAAAATGCTGAAAATGCACTAAAAATTATCCAGCAATTTACCGCATTGTAAAAAAAGCAGTGAAATACTGCTTTTAAACAAAACGATTGAACAAAATATTGCAGTTCCGTTTATACATAAAATCAGAGACGTAACTAGGATTTGAAACCGGGGGGGCTGAACCTTGAGAGTGGGCCCCCTTCCTATCCAGTGCCGCGTTTACCTATTTGGGGGCCCCTGGGCACATTTAATGACGGGGCCCCCCCTTAGCCCAATAAAAATTTAATTTCTACATCAAATAGGTTTTTTTCAGTTTTTCACCGAAATTTAAGATGGGTTACAATTTAAATTCATAAAATAAACAAAAAATTTTTATATTAATACAAATTCTGTACAGAATATTCCTGCAAATTTTTTATATTGATACAAATTCTGTACAAAATATTATGTCACGTGTTTTAAATGAATTCCCGAGGCCGTTTTTATTTCGGGGCCACCCACCTCTACACAAATTTTCTAACATTTTTATAGGTACATATATGTCAAAAATTTATCTTAAATTATTTATAGTTTTAAATAAAAACTAAGGAGAAAAAATGGAATAGCTCTTATATAAATTTGGAGCGGGTTGGAATTTATTTTTAAAAAGGCCCGCCGCAGGCGCGAAAATGTTTAGGAGTATGCAATATTGAAAATAAGAAGAGCATGTTGAAAGCTCCTTTAAGAGCCCCTTAAAATTGAAAGTGGCCTCTAAAACAGTTTTGGATTCTCATTATCTCTTTTAAAAGGTCTTTAAATTTTAATGGGCCCCCTTGACTAAAAAAAATTTCAGAAAATTAACTCTTCTATGAGATTACCAGCAGATTTGAGACCCCTTTGAATTTTTAAGAGGCCTCTTAAATTTTGATTGAGAGAGCTCCCTAGAATGTCTATAAGGCCCCATGACATTTAAAAGGGGCTCTTAAAATGTTCAGAGAGTTCTGTTTAATTATCAAAGGGCCCCAGAAATATTTTGGGGGCCCACAGAATTTTTAAAGGAACCCCTGAAAACCCCTACATCCATGAATTTTTGCCCCCTCCTTAATAAAATGGGGCCCCTTAAGACATGAATGTGGGGCCCCCTGCTAAATAAAATGGGGCGGAAAGTGCTAAATTTATGAAAATGTTTACCGAATTTTTCAAGATTTGGGGGCACTGTCCCTATCTCCCCTTGATTCAAAAAGTGGGCCTCTTCGAATTTAAAAGTGGGGCCCTTGATTAAAAAATGGGGGCTCCCTCGGATAAGCTGGTGGGCCCCTTGATTCAAAAAGTGGGCCCCCTTGATTCAAAAAAGGGGGCCCTCTCGAATAAGATGGTGGGCCCCCTTCATTCAAAAAGTGGGCCCCCTCAAATAATTGATGGTGGGCCCCTTGAATCGAAAATGGGGGCCCCCTCGAATAAGATGGTGGGCTCCTCGATTCAAAAATGGGGGCCCCCTCGAATAAGATGGTGGGCCCCTTAAATCAAAAACAGGGGCCCCCTCAAATGAAAAAATGGGCCCTTTAAAGGCTTTATTTTAGTTTTTTTTCAAATCAAGCCCCTTCGGGGCCTTTAAAATAATAATAATATGTCGGGGCCCTCTGAAAAAGCTCGGGGGGCTAAGCCTACCCTAGCCCCCCCCCCCCCCTAGGTACGTCTCTGCATAAAATGTTCTTGTGCGTGACAATCGAACCTTAAAAAATTAAAGAAAGCCTGTTCGGGGAACAAGCGAGCACATTTTTTATTTATAAATCCAGATCAAGGAGTGGTGCTCTTTGAAATGATGACTTCTCTCTCATTTCTCTTGAAGTATAATTTCGATTGACATTAAATTCGATCGAAGCATAATTTCGATCGAAATAAAATCGAAAGAAAATTTTATTTCGATCGAAATTATTATAAATTATTAAAAATACTTCAAGAGAAATGAAAGAGAAGCAGTCTACATAAGGAAAAGGAGCGCAAGAAAAACGTCAGTTCGATGAAGGCTGTTGAAGGAGAAGGACGTGCAAGCGGCCTAAATTAGCCCAAGTGGTGACCCAGTGGTGAGCCAAAGGTGAGCCGGAGAATAAAAAGGTGAGCCGGAAATAAAATAGGTGAGCCGGGGAATTGAATTGGTGAGTCTGGGAATAAAATTGGTGAGCCAAAGGTGAGCCGGGGAATTAAATTGGTGAGCCAAAGGTGAGCTGGGGAATAAATTTGGTGAGCCAAAGGCCTAGAACATGGAAATTTCTATTTTTTTTCCGCTCTTATATGGAGGGGGTGAATCAATGTTTTGACGGTTCCAAGATGACTGACCCTGAGGTTTGTCCCCTACTTGGATCGAAAAAAATCGGTTTCTTTTGGGTCCTTAAGCGGGGTGAAAGTGGTATCAGGAGTTTTGTTTTTTTCCAAGGATTCCACAATGCCACGGTTTGTCAAGAACAACCGCCTTAGAGCCGCGCAATCAGCCTCCAAAGTTCTTGATTTTTCGTGATTTTTGCTCTGAAGGCGCCTTGACATGTGCACTATTTCCGGCTCTCCCCGGTCATGAAGGGGATTGAATGGGGTATCACCAGATTCTCTAGGCTTTGAGGGTTCTGGCATGCTACGCCTTGCCAGGATCAATGGCTTGGGAGCCGCGCAATCAGATTCCAAATTTAACCATTTTTGGCGGGCCAAGAAAAATGCTTAACTTTGGAACCTGATTGCGAGGCTTCCAGGGCATTGATCCTGGCGAACCGTGGCATGCCAGAACCCTTGAAGCCTAGAGAATCTGGTGATACCCCATTCAATCCCCTTCATGACCGGGGAGAGCCGGAAATAGTGCACATGTCAAGGCGCCTTCAGAGCAAAAATCACGAAAAATCAAGAACTTTGGAGGCTGATTGCGCGGCTTATAATAAAAAATGTGCATGCAAACGGAAAATCACCGCTATTTTTCGGAGGTCAGTGTATTTGTTGTCTGCTTTTCTGCGTTGATCAAACGCTTAAAAATAAAAGCGCTTAACTAACGTTTAAAAACTTAAAAGCAGAAAATAAAAATTTTTTACGGACGATAACTCGAAACTTGCTCAAAGCGTTGGAAAAGCGATTGTGTAAGTTGATCCAACGTTTTGACTAAACGGCAAACGAACGCAAAGTGCTCTTTTTTATGAGAGTGTAGGTACCCATAGTTGCTGGCTAGTTACCACCCTGGATACCGGTATCTTTTTTCAAGATACCGGTTTTCATGGTGGTCAAGGAGGTGGACAAATGTTCTAAGAAAACATAGTATTAGGCCCTGTTCACATATTACGTCACGGTCCGAGAGGAGGGGGAGGGGGTTGGCTGCTCCGTGACATTTAGTTCAAACTCAATACTTTTATATAGGGCAAACCGTGACAGAGAGGGCCCCCCCGGAGGGTCGAAAATTTCGATTTTTACCGAGACGTAATATGTGAACGAGGCCTTACAATAAAAAATCTTACCTTTCTTCCAAACATTATTTCACTCGGTTCTTTGTCTTTTGAGTTATTATAAAACTCTATGTAGCAGTAAGTGTGTTGAGGATTATTTAAATTTATGGGACCATTTAAAGGTAAATAATCAAGAGTTTCAATTTTCTCGACTTTTTGGCTCTGTGTTAATTTTTTGTTGAAAGTTTCAACGTGAATCTTAAAAGAATCTTGCAAAGATAAATCGCTTCCAACATTTTTTTGACATTCTACAAATGATTTTAGATTTGTATGAAAATTTGATAAACTATTTCCATGAGCCCATAAATCGATCGCATATTTCATTGTAAAGGACCTTATTGCTACTTGCTTTACGTCTTCATCAATTTCACTGTCAACTATCCAAAACGGTTTGGTGAAATTTTCATTTTGAATATTTATTTTAACATTCAGCATTTTGATAATACTTTCTATTTCCGCTCGAATGAATTGTTTGATTTCTGTCGCAAAATTATCTTGGGCGAACCAAAATAAATACTTCTTACAACTTTTAGACATCGTATACGTAGAGCAAAACCAGCACGATTATAAATGACAAAATTTCCTTCCAATATTTTACCCTAAGAATATATAAGTTACATACACGGCAAAAAGTGCCCTGTTTTCTCAAAAGGATACATAACACGTAAATAATCAGTAAACATGGGCCACTTTATATGGATACTTTAAGTGCGTGAATAGACATATAATAGAATAGACTGGACATCAGAGCAATTTACCTTGGCGACAACCGCTGTCACTTTACGAAATTTTGAGGTCAGATTACATTGAAAAATGTGGTCGAATTCATAAAACTCTTATTTCAACTCAAAACGGCCTCCAAACACGGAAAAGAAGCATTTAGATGCTTCGGAGAGGCCAAAAAAGGATGCAGCTCGAGTTTGAAGAAGTTTGGAGTCGAATTAAGGAAATCAGAATGGCCGACACCCAAGCAAAGCGCCTTTTCTCCTCTTAACCCGCTGGTTCCCGGCTAGAACCGGCCCCTCTCGGCTTCCTGGGGCCTTAAGCTGCCCCAGAAACCTAGTCTCAAGAGAGGGGCAGATGTATTTTAATCGGTAGAGTAACGGACTTGCGATCGAGAGGTCGTATGTTCGAAACTCGGCCTAGGCAACTTCTGCTCAACTGTGTTCTTGGTGCAAGCTTAGAATGTGCTGGTTTGAACGGGTTCAATTAAACAAACTGATCAATTCAAGCCAATAATTTATTAATGTGTTGATGCTTCAACATCACAGGATATAATATAAGTGAGTACGTTCCTACGTACGTACATACGGCGGGAACGCGAGGATAATGAAAGGGAGGAAATCCAACAGAATGCGACTGCTATGGCGCGTACGGCAGCATAAGATGGGGGACGCTACTGAGGAACTCTTGACTCTGTGAAGATGGGTCACAATAGGACCTTCGGGACCTCCGTGACCTTTGACTCCCATTACAATCTACAAGAGAGAATTTCGATGAATTACTCACCAAGTCCCGGGTTTTGTCGTTTCTCAACTTCTTTATTTAGGCTCCGATCGGCCTCAAATTCTTCCTGCTTCCATTTTCGGGCTCTCCAAGCCTTCTTGGGGCCTATTTATTTATTTATTTTATTTAGTTAGGCCTCATTTCAGTTGTTTATAAAAACTGGTGTCAATTTTCAATGCAATCTGACCCGAAAAAATCGGATTTTGACAGCGGTGGTGGCCAAAATCCACGCCAAAGGAAATGTATGGGGATGTCCAGTCTATTATATTATATGTCTATTAGTGCGTGTAATAAACATCAGCGCACTCAAGTTGGATGTGTGTTGGACAGGAGTGTATGCCATTTGTACAAAAGTTAACACTTGATGCGGATCTTGTTGCAAAGAAAAACAAAAAGTATTGCTAATAATGGCCGAGGTGAGGCGGCGTGATTGATCTGTTGGATTCAAGCAGAACTCATTGTTTGAAAATGTTAGGTTGTTTTCGAAGCAGTCAAATGCCAACTATAGATTTTCTTAGTTTATTCGTTTCCGATAAAGCTCAATCAATCTCTTCTGCTTCAATCCAATAGATCAATCACGCTGCCTCACCTCATTCAAGTCTCGACTGCAAATGACGAAAGCTCTCACCAAAGCGCGCGTAATACGCAACGGAGCAGAGCTTGATATCGCTACGCATACGCAACAGTTGAGGAAACTGAGTTATGTAATAGTATTTTCACAATTCAACTGATTCAGCGCCCGCGGAATTGCAAAAAAATTTTACATGCATAGCTAAATTCACTCAGACGTGTAGAAAGAAGGTTCATATTGTAAAATACTACTGTAAAATACTAATTTTAGCTTCATAAGCGTACGAATCTCGTCAATAATATCCTGCTTCAGATGAAACATGAGCAATTTTACTCCAAAAGTCGACAGAAGTCGTGAAGTTTGCGGAGATTATGAAAAGTATGATAGACGAAACGCAGAGATCAGTAGAGGACGAAGGTTGGAGCCGTGACGAATGTGCAGTAAGAATTAAGAAAGTCAACAATGTACCATTATAATCAACGTCAGTGCCTAGAATAGGGGCTAGTAACGAGTTTACTCATTAACGCCCCCAAGAGTAACGACTGTAACTCGAAGGTATCAACAAGAAGACGATTTTCAACCTGATGGAGGTCAAAAAGGGAGCTCAACGGACTTCCGGGACGGCCCACTCCCCTACTCCCTTATCCAACTCTTCACCCTGAGCGTCAACAAAGTTTTCAAAAGCCACACGCCTGCAGCATTTAGCCCTTCTTTCTCTCAGTCGTTATAAAGTTTCAAATTTATATTTATTTAACTAATTTAAAGTTACATTTAAGTCTTATTCTGTTCATCACTACGCAATGTACAGTGGCGGAACTAGGGTGTAAAAATTGGACGGGCTAATTTATATGGATTATGTTTATTTTACCAGCCGACCAGAGATGCCCCAGGAGGGCGCCGCCGGCGGCACGAAATTTCTGAGTTTTTAATGAGACTTGAAACGATTAACTATTTAAACTTTTGCTGTAAATGTAATTACCCTTAAATTAGCTGTTCAGAAATTTTACTTGTGATGACTCAATGCAAAAATATACGTTACACACTTTGTATTATATAAAAATCTAGAGTTTCGGACGGGCTACAGCTTGAATTTTAGACGGGCTATAGTCCACCCTAGCTGCCCTTATTTCCACCACAATTAAGAATAAATTGAATAGCTACCAGAACGAAAGTATTTCAAAACCACACATTTGAACGGCAATCAAGGGAATATATAAATACCGTGATGTCAGGTATATATGAAAACATTTTTCATCCAAAAATTGTCATCTAATAAGTACGAAGTGGCTTTTCCCCATTTTACTTGCAAAGTCACGTCTCCTTTTGTCTGCTAGACAGTCCCCTCTGATTTTAATAGACTTCATTCAAACCTTTAAGTGAAGTCCACAGTTCGTTCTCTGTTCTGACGAAGCCAGGGTGTTTATGTCTATGATTAAGACGCCAGGGCAACTTTGGGTTGGTCCCTCCCTATCTCAACCCTCTGTACGTACTTTACACTGAGGTGGATGTCAGTCGGATGTCACCGAAAAATCGCTCTCATTTATATGTATATCTCTTTCTAATCGTCATGTTTTTTCATTCTGAAAACTTAATTGAGAGAAAGAAGCGCGAGAGTTTCTTTATTGTGCTCGTCGATGATTTGCAATTTACAAAATTTGGAACCAAAAATTCTTCTAAAACCTTTCCAAATGGATGAAAAACATGGAAAATGCAACCATTTCTACCGTGAGAATGAGATCGCAGGAAATAAAAGGTAAAAACTTAATAAAATTGAAAATCTTTTAAACTGAATTGTCTTTGTTTTTGACTCTAATTTCAGATTCCCGCAAACATCGAGGAGAAATCAACGAGTAACCGAGGATTCCTGTAAGATTAGTATTAAATAAAGCTTTCAAAAGGTTTTTTTGTATTTTTTTTAATAAAACACCATATTGGTATAAAAAACCTCCAATGGACAACCTGAAGTGACATCCATTGTACATCCAGCCGACCAATTTCAGGAGATCCATTGGACGTCAAAGATGTACATACATGTGTACATCCATTTTCATACAAAACGATTTGAGACTGCCGTGCCTACGGATTGATCTCCAGAAATGAGAGAAATGTACATCCAGCGATTGTGGCGGGCTGAGATAGCCCTATCTCAATTGTTCTGACGTTCTCTCCATGCTTATATTATATCTCTATTCCTGGAAACTCCCCACTTCCAACCATAGACATCCTACAATGTTTTGCATGGAATCGATTGAACGTCCTCTACTGTTGCGATGTGAGGGTGAATATGTATGACATAGTGATAAAATAACCATGAATAATCTTTAAGTGTACGTGAAAATATATATTTACATTACATACGAGGAAAAACGTGAATCCGGCCTGATTTCTAAAATGGACCATCATGTCACCAACCTAGCATCTTTGACAGCTAATATTGATAGTGTTAGTCCATGGGAAGTTACAAGTAAGACAGAGAAGGGAGTTGATTACAAGAAACTACTTGGTAATTAAAATAATATCAATTGCGTGCATACTTGGCATAAGATGCATGAATTCATGTACATACCTTCTTCAAGAATTACTTATTCCATCTCCTAAAATGTATATTTTTTCAAAATTTTAGATCAATTTGGATGCTCGCCAATTGATGAATGCATCTTACAAAAAATAGAATCACTGATTGGAGGCAGGGTACATCGTTTTTTGAGACGTGGGATATTTTTTAGTCACCGAGATTTATCCACAATTTTAGAGTTAAAGGAAAAAAGGAAACCATTTTTTCTCTATACTGGGCGAGGCCCATCGTCTACATCCTTGCATCTTGGACATTTAGTACCGTTCATTTTAACAAAGTGGCTACAGGAGCAATTTGACGTTCCTTTGGTGATTCAGCTAACAGATGACGAAAAAACATTGTGGAAAGATTTATCAGTAGATGAGGCTGTCAAGCTAGCGAAAGAGAATGCTAAAGACATAATTGCAATGGGGTTTGATATGAACAAAACTTTTATATTTAACGATTTGGATTTTGTTGGAAGCTGCCCCAACTTCTACAAAAATATCATTAAAATTCAGAAGTCAGTGACATTTAACCAAGTTAAGGGAATATTTGGTTTTGGTGACTCAGACATTATAGGAAAAATTGCATTTCCTGCAGTTCAAGCGGCTCCATGTTTTTCAACTTCATTTCCATTCATTTTTGGAACTTCAAAAAATATAAATGTTTTGGTTCCATGTGCCATTGATCAGGATCCATATTTTAGAATGACAAGAGATGTCGCGCCAAAGCTAGGATTTCCTAAACCATCATTGATTCATTCGGTGTTCTTTCCTGCCCTACAAGGCGCTAAATCCAAAATGTCTGCCAGCAGTGAAAACTCAGCAATATTTTTGACCGACACTCCAAAACAAATTAAGAATAAAATAAACAAGCACGCTTTTTCTGGTGGACAAACAACAGTAGAGGAACACCGAAAAAAAGGAGGTGACTGTGATGTTGATGTGGCTTACCAACTTCTTCGGTTTTTTATGGAAGATGATGAAGAACTGGAAAAAATCAGAAAAGGCTATTCTGAGGGTTCTTTGTTGACTGGAGAAATAAAAAAAATTGCCATTGAAGTGGTTACTAAAATTGTCCTCGAACATCAAGAGAATCGAAAAAATGTTTCAGAAGCTGATCTTACCAATTTTATGGCACTACGAAAACTTAATTACATTGAATAAACCCGATTGTTAAGTATTTTCTAGTTTATCTATTACCTACTCTTCTAAACCCATCATCATTGAAATGAATGGAAAGATATTACGAGATCCCAGATTCGCTGGAGTAAAAATCAACTGAATTTTGAGCCTCTAAAACAACAAGTAATTTTCGCAGAATTTTGTAGCTGCAAGGATTTTTTATTTGCACGTTTTCAATGCATTTTCAGAATTTTGCAGGGGCCTATAGGCCTATCTATAGATAGCCTAGTGGTTAGGACGGTCAGGCTAGTGATCGGGAGATGGCGGGTTCGATCCCCGACGCCACGTCGGAATATTTAGGCCCAATTGTGTTCTTAATGCAACTTCAGCCCTTTAGGGCTAAGGTTAAAATTGAGAATGCGACTGCTATAGCGCGCATGGTAGTATAAAATGGAGGGCGTTGATAGATAAAAAGAGGTGGGGCAGAAACCCAATGAAATCTATCATCAGTATTTTGCGAAAAATGCGCTATTGTGGCCAGATTATCGTTCTGTCCGTCTCTCCGTCTTAAACTTTATAACTCAAGAACCACAGAAACAAGAAATCTGCTGTTACTTGCATCGTGTAGAGTATGATATTTTAGATAGAGTATGATCTTTTAGATAGAAGGTCGGGCATCTCAGATTTCTAGTCAATAATTTGGGAGGGTAAACCCGTTGTTGAAAACCATGAAGTTTTTGAGTTTTTTCTTTAATGAGGAATGATAAACTTAAAAATCTACAAAAAACATATTTGAATCAATCTATGCTAACAAGTATTTTGAGTGACTTACGGCTTCGGGGTTCCTCTTAATTTTTATTTAATTTAACTCTTCCTTTCCCTGCGAAGCTCTTTTTCAAATTCTGCTTCTATGAATTAATTTTTTCATGAGCCATGTGCTCCACATATGTATAACTTCTACATTACATTTACATTTATTGTCACATCAAATAAAGATGGCCCTATATACATAAAAAAATACAAAAAATCACCCAAAAGAGGTTTCGTCAAAAGCAAACAAAGAAAAAACAAAAAACCAGGCAGAAGGACTACTGAAAAAGAGGCCTCGTCAAGAGCCTCGCCCTGAAGGTCTCTCGGGTGCAGTTGTCGTCATAGCAGTCGGCGTTCTGATTAAAGAGGCGGATGCTCTTGACGACAGGGCTGTTGGCCTCATACACAGTGCTGCAGAGCGGGAGTTCCAGCCTCCGTGGGCCGCTCTGGAGGCGCGTGTTGGCGGTAATAGGCTGGAACTTGAACCTCCCCTGGAGCCAGGGGCTGTCGATCTGCCCTCTGAGGGCGTCGAACGCGAGCATCACGCTGGCCTGGTTGCGGCGGCCCTCCAGTGTTGGCAGATGGAGGAGCTGGAGTCTGTCCTGGTACGGTGGGAGGGAGAAGCGATCCGTCCAGGGGAGCATCCTCAGGGCGAAAAGGAGGAACTGTCGCTGGACAGACTCGATCCGACTGATATCTCTGGCGGCGAAGGGCGACCAGGCAGGGGAGGAATGCTCGATCGATGGGCGGACGAAAAAGGTGAAGAGGGCCTTGGTGACGTGGGGGCAGCGGAAGTCCCTCGCATTCCTTTTCAGGAAGCCCAGGAGCATGTTGGCTTTCGAGCAGACATGGTCGATGTGAGCGCTGCTGTCCATCCTCGAGTCGAGCCACACACCTAGGTCCCGTACGACCTCGACTCTGCGTAGGGGACGACCGTGGATGGCGTAGCCTGTGGGGATCCGAGAGGAGACCCTGTGCCGGGAAAAGGTGATGGTCTGGCACTTCTCCACGTTCAGCTTCATCGCATTTCCGGAGCACCAGTCTGCGAGAGCGTCAAGGTCTTGCTGGATCTCAAGAGACTCTTGCTCAGTGTTAATTAGCCTGAAGATGTTGAGGTCGTCCGCATACGCCAGAGCGTTGGATCTCTGCAAGAGCCTCACCAGGTCGTCGATGTAGACCGCGAACAGGAGCGGACCGATGTGACTCCCCTGGGGAACCCCTGACGTCACACGGATCGGTCTCGACTCCACGCCGTCGATTCGCACCAGCTGCGTGCGCCCCGTCAGGTACGACGCGGTCCAGTCCACCAGCTGCTGGGAGAAGCCAAGGCAGCGCATCTTGCCTATCAGGATTCGATGGTTGACGGTGTCGAACGCCTTGGAGAAGTCGGTGTAAATGGCGTCCACCTGAACGCTCGACTTGAGACCCTCAAGCACGGCCTGCTTGAACGACACTAGGTTTGTCGTTGTAGAGCGGCCGGCAATGAAGCCATGTTGGGATACGTGCAGCGACTCCTTGACTGACTCTGCCACCTTCTCCGAGACGAGCTTCTCGAAGAGCTTTGGGATCGCACTCAGGATTGCTATCCCCCGGTAGTTCCTGATGTCCGTGCGGTCACCGGACTTGTGGATCGGAATCAGGAAGGATGGCTTCCAGCAGCTGGCGAAGGTGCGCGTTTCCAGGGACATGTGGAAGAGCTCAAAGAGTGGGTCACAGAGCTGTTCTGCGAAGTCTCGCAGGAACCTGGTCGGGATACGGTCCGGACCACCACCTTGCTTCACGTCCAGAGATCGCAGGCCCTTGAGGACGTCCTCCCGAGAGATGGGGGCGTCGATCATTGGAGGCCTCTGATGGGAGCTGGCTGGGAGAGGTATGGAGTTGTCCTCGACATACACGCTCTCGAACCAGGTGGCAAAGAGGTCCGCCTTCGCTCGGGATGAGTCGCCTTCCTGTTGATCGAGACGCAGTGCTGCAGGGAGCCCAATGGTCTTGCGCAAGCGCCTCACAAAGCCCCAAAACCCCCTCGGGTCCTCTCTCAACTTCACTGCGGAGGACTGCAGGTACGTTGAGTAGAGGCGGGTGTTGAGTTCGAGGTACTGGTCCCGGACGGCCTGCAGGTACTCCAGGTTGGCTGCGGTGGGGCATCGTGTTGCTTTTCTATGGGCTCGGTTCCTCCGATTCCGTAGATTGGCCAGCTCTCGGGTGGACCACGGGCATGATGCTGGGCGCACATGTTTCGCTGGGACATGTTGCTCAATCACCTGCAGCAGGACTCCGTTCAGGAGTTCAGCCCTACGATCAAGGGAGGCACCGGAAAAAATCCCATCCCAGTCCACAGATTCCAGGTCAGAGGTGATTGCACTCGAGTCGGCCCTCTCGTAGTCGAGTACCACCGTTGCAGGTCTGGGTGGGTTTGTCTGAGGAATGAGGATTCTGAGTTGCGCCGCGCAGTGATGGCGGCACTCAGGTTTGAGAAGCTCGACGGCCGGAACAACAAGGCACTCGTCGAACTCGGAGGCGAATATCAGATCCAGATGGTTCAGTTTCCTCAGGCCGTTCACCTGGACCAATCCCACCCCGGTAAAGCGGTCGACAAGGGTCTTCTCTCGCTGGGTGGTCACATTCAGTGGGTGAAGGATATGCACCTCATCCTCGTCCGGGACCCAGCTGATGTTAGGGAGGTTGAAATCACCCATAACGACAACTGCGAGGTCGTCAGTTGAGAGAAACGGGGTCGTTGACTCAGAGAAGGCCTCGAAGTTCCCTGTTGAGGCATCGGGAGGAAGGTAGACGGCGGCCAGACGATAAGTCTTGCCGCGAGCCACGATGTCGACCCAGATGTGCTCTTGGGTGAGGCTGCAGTGGACGAGGTTCGAGCGCAGGTGGCCCCTAACAGCGATCAGAACCCCCCCCGCCATCCTTTTTGGTTGAAGAGGCAGGGTCGTGGTCCCTCCGGAAGACGTTCCAGGAGGAATCGAAGAGCTCAGAAGACAGGACGTCCGGGCGAAACCAAGTCTCGATCAGCACGATCACGTCGTAGGAACAGCTGGCTATGGCAGGTCTCAATGACCCCAATCTTGAGCGTATTCCGCCCACGTTGTGATAGTAGATGCGCCACTCCTTCATCGTCCCCTCTGATGGCCCCGTCTGGGCTGAAAATCCGGGGAGTTGTCGAATCTGCGCGCCACCACGCCAGTGGGCCACTTTCCAGGTTCCAACAGCTTGCCAAGATTGTGAGCGTCCACAGCGATCTTGAAGGAGAGTGAATGGAGAGACCGAGGATCCACTCCTCTCCTGACCAGGGGTTGACAAGCTTCAGCAACGACGCCGAACTTGTCAAACACATAGTTATTTTAGTTTAACTATATAACACTATTTTAGTTTAACAACCCTAAATAATCCACTCTTACTCAGTACTAAAAATAGCGTAAAGGAAAATTTTACTTGGTCCAATAACGTGGCTTTGGTGACCCACTGTGCAGTGTATAACAGATGTAGTGTGCACATCTACTTCTGCATCGAGTCACTCACCCTTTCTTCCTATGTGGCTGAATATACTAGAATTCGGCAATACATGATAAGTAGATACATGAGGTTTACGCACCTACACAGATCAATTCTCTGGCCACCTCTTGGCATTCTAATAAAATCCTTCAAACGAACAAGTTCAAAAATCATACCTCAAGAAAAATTTCTTAAGATGGCAAGCCAGCAAAATTTTTCAAGCTCATTGGAATCTCCTGCCGACTCCTTCCACGAGGCCGAAACGAGTATTAGTGACCTTCAACAGGAAAGCGACGTAAGTTCACCGCTACTGCTTGAATCGTGCTGGTTGGACACAGACCTTATGGACGTCGACATTCTTTCCGACGATGAGCTCAATAGTGACAAGGAATTTCCACTGCCAGACGGAGCAAGAGGCCTGGGTCATTCACCTACGAGGAAAACTAGCATTCCCCCAGCAAATCTGGTTGGTATTTTTTCAGGAGAAAAAAATCAAAAAACATGTGGTCAATCGAACGGTCCTGCTATGGGGGATTCACTCCCTTCCGGGAATACGTCTCTCCAAACTACTTCATTTGCTGCTTCGGGGTCTTCCTCTTCGAAAATATCCAAAGGAAACTTAACTAAAGCTTCGGCTACCTCAAAATCTGAAATCAAAGCAGGATCGGATGTGACTCCCTCTAACGGTTCCAAGCCTTCTCAATCCTCCATGAGTGATGTGTTAGGGTCTACTGCCTCAGGATCTTCTTCCACACCTGGAGCTGGGGCCTGGGGAGCTGGGGAACCTGGAGAGTCCCCAATCACCCTGCAGCCAATGAGAAAATCTTCAAAATATCAAATCATCATCTGCCACGAGGACAGAAATCGTAGCTTCACACGGCATCAAATGCTTGCGATACAAAATGCAATCGATGATTTCCTGGACGAGCACCCTGTGCCTGATCTGGAAACTCCAGTTCTCAGAGATGAGGGCACTATCCACTTATACACGGACAACTTAACTTCACACGCGTGGCTGGAGACCTTTATTCCAAGAATTGCGATGAAACTCAAGGATTTGCCAATTCGGTTTTACTCTCCTAGCAATACAACCAAATTTGTGAGAGTTTCCATTAAACTCCCAAGGGCAGAAATCTCCAAAAACAAGATTCTTGGTCGTCTTCGAAAAAGTAATGCTGGGCTAAATACAGAAAATTGGTCAGTTCGAGAATGTAAGGAGATGCAGGACCCCTGCTTTATGCGCGTATTTCTCAGCATAGACGAACCCTCTGTAACAAAAATCATTAACGAGCAAAGGGGTTTTTTGAAGTCTAACTCAAGGACGGTACCAATCAATATCTTGGACAGAAAGTTTCTCAATTGTAAGTTTTCTTCACCTTATTCGAACTGTTTCTTAATATTTTTCTTCAACAGCTGCAAAGGGAATAAGGACACCACAGAAATAGCAACGCTAACTGCAAGGGACAGTCTTGCTCAAACTAGTACAAAATGGTATTATGCGAAGTTTATCTTTTACTCTTCACTAAAACTTCCTTTACTACAGGAGCAGCTGTTTGGCATCCTAGTACCCGAGGATGTGCTGTCCTTTCCAAATTGTAAACTTCTTCATTCTTTTTTACCATCTCTTTTAAAAATTAGGTCTAATGAACTGTATGCCTTAAACCTTTTTCATTTTTCCACTTTAATAACTAGCCTAAGTATCTTGAAATTAATGGAATTGTTTGAATGTGTTTTTCTTAATTTTTTGCTTGAAATTATAAAAAATTTTCCGAAGTTGAATAAAAATTTTGAAGTGCTTGAATATACGGAAATAGTGTCTTTGTATTTTATTTTCTCTATGAAATCTTTAAATATTGGGCTCGAACTCAACAAAATTTTTAGAACAAAAACCGGCAAGATTAATTTCTGTTATGCCCATGAGTTAAACTCTTATTATTTTAGGCTCACAATACCTAATCTAAATGCAAAAAGAGCATTTGAATGGAAAACATCAACTTTCCAGAAAATAGGAAATTGTACCCAACCAATTTACCTAGCATGTTATTTTGCTTCTCTTTTTAGGAACTTTTTAAGATTTAAGCAAATAACTGAACTTATTTTCTGTACTTTTCAACTCAATTTTGTACCAAAGCAAATGGAAACGTCTAACGATTTCGCTTCATGGCTCGATCTAAATAAAAACTTAAACTTAAATTTTAAAGTTGTTTTATTTATTACTTCCTTCCACTACTACAATCATAGCATACTGGCTAAGTGGCACTCCGGAGCTCTACACTATGTTCATGCACTGGTTTGGAAAAGTATGCATCTTAGGTATCATTTGCCTTTCATTGGTTTTTCTACTCCACCTTATGTTACCTCACACGCAAGGACAAAACTCGGGCAGCTTTGTACAAGTTATTCTACTTCTACTCTTATAAAATCTACTCATTTTCGTACAAGTTGGAGACACCACTTATGCGCGCAATCTACACACTCTTGCTTGACCCAACAGTGTCGCACACTTGTACAAACTGATTATCTCTTAGTAAGAGGACATCAGTTGTATGGAAAAAATGTTGAACATTCTCCTTTAGCTGAAAGTCAAAGTAATATTATAAATCATATACACCCGATACCTTCAACCTGCAATGGAACAAAACTCTTCGCTCATTCAAAACATTATACTTGTTCTGTTCCAACTTTTCTTGGGGCCAAGGGATTTTTGACATACTCTTTCTTAAATTTAAAATATTTTGGTCATGCTTAACTTTGTTCAAATTAATCTAAACAAATCCCCTCTGGCCTCCACTATTTTGGACGTAGAGTTTATGAAAAAATCTCTAGACATTGCACTTTTTCAAGAACCCAACGTGTATAACAACAAAGTAAAATCTCTCAAATCAGGAAAACTCTTCTATGTGGCAGATTCAGAAAAAAGACCCAGGGCTGGTATTATGCTAAGAAAAGACATAGATTTTATTCCACTCACTGAATTTTGCTCACCTGATCTAGCCACTGTTCAAATTAATCTAAACAAGTCTGGCTCAAATTTAAAAATAGTCATATGTTCGGCTTATCACGCGGCTGACGAAGACTCTATTCTGACGAAGTTGGAACCAATTAAAAATTTCTGTGCAAGAGAAAATAAACAGCTCATATATGGCTGTGACGCAAACGCTCACCATACCTTCTGGGGAAGTAGAAGTAATGATGCTCGTGGGCAAAATCTCTTCGACTTTTTGATTTCAAACAATCTGGATCTTTTCAATACTAACGACACGCCTACATACAGTATCATCAAAAGAAAGAAAAATACTCAAAACTTTACTGGCGTGAATGCAGTTAATAATATTCAGAGTTTCATCGACCTAACAATCTGTTCTGCGAGTTTAGTATCCATGTTGGCAAATTGGGAAGTAATGAATGAGTACTCTGGTTCTGATCATAGACTTATTTGTTTTTCCATTAAAGAACTTAAAGTGAATTGTAAATCCTTTAGAAATCCAAAAGTCACTGACTGGGAAGCCTTTAGGGTTGCCCTAGAGGCAAACATGAAAAATTATCCAATTTTATCTGTAGATTCTCCACAAAATATTGATAGTGCTGTATCTCGCCTAAGCTTTAACCTATCTGATGCTTATTTTAAATCAAATAAGGAAATCCCTGTTAAAGAGAAAAGTAAATTCTCACTCCCCAAAAACCTGCAGGAGCTGAAAACAAAAGCCCGCAAAGCTTGGAATAAAATGAAGAATAAAAACGACTCCTATCTCACAAACCAATATAAACAACTTAAAAATAAATTCAATACTGAAAATTCTAAAGCTGAATTCCAACACTGGAAAAAAATTACGGAAGAACTAAACAACATAAGTGAAACATCAAGGCTTAAAAAATTATTAGCTAAAGATAAAAGGTCTCCCATTGGCCAAATTAAAAGGGAGTCTGATGGAACCTTTACATGTAACGAAAAAGAGACTCTGGAAGCTCTGGCAGAGGCACACTTCCCTGGCTCAGTAATTTACAACGAGGGCCGAGATCATAGTGACGCGTATCCTAATGTACATACTAACATACATTCAAATGAGTCTGTAAAAATCTTTTCATTAGAGGCAATTAAGTGGGCTATTGAGGATTTCTCCCCTTTCAAGGCAGCGGGCCCCGACTTGATCTTTCCTGCCCTCCTCCAACACGGTTTTGATCTCATCAAACTAGAAATTCAGCAAATATTTGTTGCATGCCACTCGCAGGGATTTATTCCTAATACCTGGAAGGAGGTTGATGTTAAGTTTATACCTAAAGCTGGACGGCGATCAGGTACGAATGCAAAGTCTTACAGGCCAATCAGTCTGTCCTCATTTACTTTAAAAGTAATGGAAAAAGTTATTGAGCGTCACATAAGAAACACTGTTTTGCTCATCAATCCCATACATCGTTTTCAGTTTGCCTACCAGGCCGGTAAATCCACTGAGGACGCTCTTAAAGCTGCCGTAGGCTCTATTAATAAGGCACTTAAATCAAAACAGGTCAGTTTGGGGGTCTTTTTAGACATAATGGGCGCTTTTGATAACACTACAATTAGCTCTATAATCTCAGGGCTGACTCAACGAGGGGTTGATCAACGAACCTGTAAGTTAGTCGGTTGCATGTTAAATGATAGACGTGTCTCATTGAGACTTAATCAAGAAGAACTTAAACTAAAGGTTAGCAGAGGGTGTCCTCAAGGAGGTGTTCTGTCACCTCTCCTATGGACTCTTGTAGTTGACAGTTTATTAACTCGTTTAAATAAGATGCCGGGAGTGGAAGCCTATGGCTTTGCTGACGATATTGCTATCTTCTGCAATAGTGATACTATTCAGCTTAAATTGAATAAAGGGAAGACAAAAAGTGCCTTGGCGGCTGACCGAATGCAGCTTGCGCTTCAGGAAGTTGAGACATGGTGTAACAAAATGCAGCTCTCGGTTAATCCAAGCAAATCTACAGCTGTTATGTTCACTAAAATCCGCGAAAGGCCTGAAAATTTTAAAAAGGTTAAGCTTTATGGGAAGGAACTCCAATTCTCAAGTGAAGTGCGGTATCTGGGAGTAACCCTTGATAAAAAACTAACCTGGAACTCTCACATAAACAATCAACTTCAGAAAGCTACAAACGCTCTCTGGCTTTGTAAGAAGATGGTCGGTAAAACATGGGGTCTCAGGCCAAAATTAGCTCTCTGGTTTTATACAGCCATTGTAAGACCTATAATATCGTATGGCTCTCTCGTCTGGTGGAGTAAAACTGAACAAAAAACAACCCGTAAAAAGCTTAACAAAATCCAAAGTACGGCCACTAAGGCAATTCTAGGAGCGTCAAACTCCTCACCTGGGGCCTCTCTTAGTGTTTTACTGAACTTAGATCCCCTGCATATACATATTCAAAGCGAAGCCACTAAAGCAAATTGCAGAAAAATACTTTCGGATAAACGGGAAATCAGAGATCTTCAAGATAATAGGCTTTCTAAGGGCCGTTTCTCGAACCATGAGCTTAAAGCTTCACTAGCCTATTCGGACTTCTTACCTAAAAAGACTGTTCTAGATAAATCTTTCAGTGTGGAAATTGAGGACAGAGCCTTTTGGAAGGATTTCATTGATTCAGGGAACGTTAATCAAATCTATTGGTACACTGATGGTTCTAAAACGGATAAAGGAGTGGGATGTGGGGCGATCGAGCCAAGAAATAATAGATCAATTATGATCAAACTAGACGAACACACAACTGTATTCCAGGCCGAACTGTTTGCGATTAACAAATGCGTAAAGCTTGAACTGCAGGAGAATACTATGCAGAAAGAAATTATCGTATACTCGGATAGTCAGGCAGCTCTCAAGGCTCTAAAATCTCATACCTATAATTCAAGAACGGTTCGTGACACTAGAAATGCGATCATCTCCTTGGCAAGAAACAACTGGGTAAAACTTTGTTGGATACCAGCGCATTCAGGCTACGTGGGTAACGAAATGGCAGATCAATTGGCTAAAAAAGCGGCAAACTGCAGTATTAGAAGGCGCCCCGGTGCCCCTCCACTGACTTTTCATCCAGTCTCTGAGTTGAAGAAAATTATCGCCGAATTATCCAGAAAACGTTCTAGAGAATATTGGCACACTCTTCCCCACTTGAAGCACTCTAAGAAATTTATTGTGGACTATTCTACACGAAGGTCCACTAATCTGCTTAGCCTACATAGAAAGCAAATAAAACTTGTGACGGACTTTCTGACCGGTCATTGCCAAGTTAAGTATATGCTGAAAAAATGGAAACAAATACCAATGGAATCTGAATCGTACTGTAGACACTGTGGTATAGAGGAAGAAACCTCCAAACACATCTTGAGAGATTGTGAAGCCCTTGATCGACTCAGAATCAAACATCTGAACAATGTAAGGCCCACGCCTGGCTACTTTATTAATACTCATCCCCTAAACATCTACAAATTTTTAAAGAGCGCAGGTTTTTAAACCTGCGAGCAAGAGGCAATAATACTCCTCTCCAGTTACTTGTCTGGTCCTGCAGTATTTTACTGCTGGGGCTTCATACGAGTGACTGGAGCTAAGGGGAGTTATGGGTCACAATCAGATCCATAAGGATCTGCCGTGGCCATATGCCTCGAACCTCAAAACTAACTAACTAACTAACATAGTTGGTGACATTCTCGGCGGTTGTGGTGTTTGCTGCCCCGGATACGTGAAGCCACTGAAAAGCCCTGAACCTTGGTAGGGGGCCGCCTCTACTCTGTGCTGTCAGTGGGGCTGCTGTCAGTGTGGGGGGACTGTGGGGGTCAAGCGCAGTGGTGCGTCTGAGCGTCCTGAGACTGTTCTGCGTGCTGGTCCATTCGAGGAGATTGCGAAAGCTCCAGAGGTCGAAGCACAGCTAGAGGTGCCGGAACGACGCCGGCGCCTGTCAGCTGTGAGGAGAGGAGAGGGAGGGTCCATCTCTGGGAGGGGTCTCTTCTTCCCGCTCTTCTCTTTCCTCCTTTCCAACGGCATCGTAGTTGCAGCTGTCTGGGGGCTCTTCTGGCACTCCAAGAGCTCAGTGGAAAGGGGCAAGGTAGGAGACGTCGTGGGCTCGTCAAGGGCGTGGATTCTATTCAACTTACTTCAGCCTTTTTCATATATATATGTATATCCTGATTGTCACTTCTGACCACTCTTAGCTAATGTAGCACCTATTTTTTTTACCCAGTGACTGCGTATGTCGGTATGTATGTCGGTCGGTATGTAGGTATGTTTGTAATACCGCGATTTTCTCCCCCAATTTACGCTCAACCATAGCTAAATTGGTATCTTAAAACGTCTAATTTTTCAAGGAAGGTTCTTAGCGCTTAAAATTTTAAGATTTCCCTCCAGTTTTCGAGGAAAAAATGAAAAACTCATTGAAAAATCCTTTGAGTCTTAATTCAAGGTTCATGCAAAATCCGCCAGAGGCGGATGCTGCGAAGTCAGATTCAAAATAAATATTCGTTGCCGTTAAAGGATATTATATACCCCCTTTGACAGCTACTCTGACAACAATTTTGAGTCCAAATTTTTGTCGATTTGGTGGCTCAAAGGGGTCCTCTTCGAATTGTAGGAGCCCCCAGAGCCCAAATCTGCGCTCGGTTTGGAAATCGGTGGCCTTTCTGCTGAGAAATCAGCGATTTTACCTTGTCTCACGCCAATCTAGAGAAGTCCAGTTAGAGAGCTCAGATCGGGCTCAACGAGATTTTGGCGGATAGCTAATAAAATTTTCCATCGACCTATTAGTTACTTTGTGGGTCAAAGACCTCTAAGTATCGATTTTCTTTGGTCAAAGCTGAATTCTTAATTTTGCTTGACTTTAGACAAATATAAAATCTACACTAAGAGGTTTTTGTTTCCAAAAATAAATGATAGATCGATAGAAAATTCTATTAGCTATCAGCCAAGTCCTCGTTGAGCCCAATCTGAGCTCTCTAACTCGACTTCTCTAGATTGGCGTGGAGCTAAGTCGGGTTTGGCCCCATATTATTGAAGATATTTTAGCGAAAACACTCCAAACCTCCCCATAACTTATTTTATTCTAAAACTACGTGAAAATACCTTTCTGTAGACCCCACTTGAGCCAAGTTTTGTTCAGTCTTCGATTTAGGAGCGAATTTAGAAGTTTGGATTTTCGAGGCCGTATCGAATCTGAGCATAACCTGTCAAATCGGCATGCCGCCTCGAAAATCCAATATTCTAAATTCACTGCTAAATTGTAGACTGAACAGAACTGGGCTCAAGTGGGGTCTTTAGAAAGGTATTTTTACGTTGTTTTAGGAAAAAATATGTTTTGGGGGGAGTTTTGAATACTTTTGCAAAAATATCTTCAATAGTATGCAACCAAACCTGACTTAGCTCCACGCCAATCTAGAGAAGTCGAGTTTGGAAAGCTTGAATTTAGCTCAACGGGCACTTTTCGGTTAGCTAATGAAATTCCCCATCGACCTATCATTTACTTTTTAATTTTTATTATGAAGTTATGAGCCGAAGTGGAGTTTTCTAAAAATTTTTGACTCTTTAGCCATGATTTGTCACTATATTAGCTGTGATATAATTCGAAGAGTTGTTTTTTTTTGTTTTCATACGGTTAAAAAAATGAATGCAGCTGCACCTTTTCTAAGATGAAAAGTGGTCCAAAGGGTGCAGCTGCACCTCTTATATCGTGGTCACTTTATAAGAAAAACCAAGAATCTTTTTAAAAAACTTTGATAAAAACCACCAAAGCACAGTCAGAAGAAATTCATTTGGAAATGAAAGCGCAAGCTGAAGTTGATTCTAATGGCGAAAAACTGAAAAAACGAAAGCTACGGGAAGAGGAGCTGGAAGCTGATATACTGTCAGTATCAGAAATTCAATCGGACTCCGAGGTACAAGGACAAGTTTGCCAAAATGACTCGGGGAATTTCGTTGGAAAAGCCATAATATCAATAAAATAATAAAAAGAAAAAAATATCAATTTCGTCTATTCTCATCGTGACGAATGCACCAAATGTGCCCTTTGAGGTCTTTTAATTCTTGGGAGGCTTAACCTACAACAGCCAATTTGGGCTTGAACTGTCAGCTGTTTTAAAAAGGTACTACAATTACATCGAGCTGGGTTTTTCATTACTCGTCTTCTTAATGAAAATTGAGAAAAAGTGAGCGTTACTCACGCACATTTTTTGTCACACCTTTTGACTTGAGTGCACTCAAAGCCAAATTCTATTTCTAATGGTGCCATCACACTAGGCAATTTAAATTGCCGCGATTTGGGCAATTTCAGGCAATTCCAGTGGCCGCAAATTGCGGCAATTTTTGCTCAGAGCAAATAATCAGAATCAGGGCAACTAATTTCGCCAAAAATCGGGCAATTTTCTGTAGTGTGATGGCAGCATAATAGATAATACAGGAATATAAGAAGCACCACGACAGAGAGCTGACTGATTTCCCCTTCCGAAAATACCAAAACTTTGGGTTTTGGGTTAAGGGTTGCGGAGACATTCAGTCAAGAAAGAGCAATACTCACGTACATTTTGGTTTTATCAGTTTTTCAAAAAAAATTTCTGTTTAGTTATTGAAGATATATGACCAAACGCTAGAAAGCTCGGCTTATGGTAACACTTCTAAAAGCTTCGGAATTTGGTTGTTCTGAAAAAGTAACTTTTGGCCTCCTCAGAGCAGTTTAAAAATTTCAAATTTACGAGTTCCGGCGAGAATGGACAAATAACAAAAGTATAAAAATGTAAAAATAGTTGTTAATATTATTATCAAAAAAGTAAAAAAAATGCACCTCCGGCAAGCTTGCACCACGTATTTACTTAACATCTTTATGCACCAACTCAATTTTGATCCTGGCTACTAGGGTTTTTCAAAAACAGGGTTTTAAAAAACAGCTGTTTCTGTTAACAGTGTTTTAAAAAACAGCTGTTAACAGCTGTTTTCTGTTTTTTTTTATATTTACTGAAATTTTCCCTAAAATATGCAAAATTAAAGGTTTTTAGTGCATTTTCATCAATTTTGAAAAAAATGAACTTATGTGTCCGATATGTCCGTCCGTCCGTCCAAGTCGTAAAGGCTCCGAAACTACAAGAGCTAGAGACCTGCGGTTTTTTGCATGGCGTCATGTATGGTCTGGAGGGTGGGCGAAAGGTTTTGGTTTTTCCGAAAAACTGCCTGGGAGGTAATTAAGGGGGTTTTCCTATTGCATGAAAGTTCCATATACTTCGTCCGATTGAGCTGAATTTTGGATATGTAAATATCGCGTCAAATCTAGCAAACCATTGAACACTTGTTTGCCCCTATCACTTAAGGAGGTGGAGTGAGAGGCCTCCGAAGGGGGGAAAAATTTAGTTGCTCCGATTGAGCTGAAATTCCATCCTCCTATTCCATCAATCAGGAACCCCTCCGGAGAGTCCTGGTGGTTCACGATCTCGGCGTCTGGCTCAACACCAGGATGGATTTCCGTACCCACGTAGACCATCTGGCATCGAGGGGGAGGATGCTGTTGGGGTTCGTAAAGAGGCAGGCCAAGGAGTTCCAGTGTCCTTACGTCACGAAGGCCCTCTTCTGCTCCCTCGTGCGGTCTGTGCTGGAGTATTGCAGCGTCGTGTGGTCACCTGGGACCTCAGGGGACTGCACCCGCATCGAGTCCGTCCAGAAGCAGTTCCTCCTGTTCGCACTGCGGGCTCTGGGGTGGTCGGATCCCTTCGCACTTCCCCCGTACCACGACAGGCTCCAGCTGCTTCACCTGCAGACCCTGGAGGGCCGTCGGCGTCTCGCTGCCGCTCTCTTCGTGTTCGACGTCCTACGAGGGAGGCTGGATGTCCCTGCTCTGGCGCAGAGGCTTCGGTTCAAGCCATTGACGTGCAACACCCGCTATCAGGCAGGTCCCAGGAGGTTGGAAGTCCCCGCACACAGCACGTACTACGAAAGGAATAGCCCCCTGGTGCGAAGCAGTCTCATCTTCAACCGTCATGTGGACTGCTACGACGGAGACTGCTCCAGGGAGATGTTCAGGGCAAGGCTTCTTCAGAGACCCGACTTCCGCTGACCCGCTGACACGCAGGGACATCTAAGGAGACAAGTTCGCTTGTCAGGACAACCCAGGGGGTAACTGACAATAATTTTTACCTTGTTCTCCTCGCTGGGCTTGTGTTTTTTTCGTAGGAATGTATCGTTCGGCCGACGACAGACCTACACATGCCCATAGAGGAGGGCCAGCCGCCTCCAGCCATGAGGGAAGGATGCCAGCCTGCTGGTGCCAGAGTCAGAGCGCGGCTCCCATCATGTCCGTCCGTAGTCTGTCTCTCTGTGTTTTCGAAAAGATCCTTTGGACAACTGGGTTTTTCCGTTCCCTCCCTCGCTACCTTGAGCGACGGAGGAAAACTTTCCCAGGCTGAATTTATGTGCACTTACAGACAAAAACAGCTGTCTTCATTTGACATGAATAAATAAATAAATTCAGAATGGTCATGTAAAATGACAAAATAAGCAATTTTTGTTTCGGGTTATGGTCTCAAAAATGTAAAATAACGGACTCTGGGGGTCAATAAGTGGCAACTCAAGACTTCCCTTGGCGAACAGTAGGGCAAAATTTCAAATTCGACCGATTGAGCTGAAACTTTGGCAACTGTTAAATGGCATCAAAGCCAGCAAAAAACAGTTCCACAGTAAATCTCTATGACCTAGGGGTGTGGAGCTGAGGGCTTCCAAAGATAGTATGAGGCGAAAATTTTCTAACTCCAATTGAGCTTAAACTTGGGAAATGTTAGATGACATTAAATTTAGCAAAATATTCTTCTACATTAAGGCTCTATGACCTGTGAGATCAAAGTCAGGGGTCCAACAAGTTTCTGCAGTGACGGAATTGATAGATAGATAAAGTTTTATTCAAGTTATTTCGAGTTCAGCGTTCCGAATATCCAAGTGTTCGGGTGGTATCCTTTCAACTTCGTTGTTGGTAGTGTGAAGCCAGGGTGAGTAGTTTGCATATGCGACATTTATTTTACCTGGAAAAAATTCTGCAAAACCCAGCAATCTGTTTCGATAAAATGGGAGGGGTGAGGTTAGTAGGGGAGGGTTGGTTAGTAGATCATTGAACTTTGAGGGGCCCAAATCCGGGCCTTGTCACATGTGGTGGTCATGAAATATCTGAGCAATATCAGGGTCAGTGTTCATCTGGCATCAGAGCCAGAATTTCTCATTAATTTTAGTGACGTAATCTGCAATGGGCTCAATTCCGGCCATTTCGTGGACTCTCGAGGTGCTGGTGCGCCAGTGAAGGCCGAGGATCATTTTCAGTACGTGATTCTGGGCTCTCTGAGCTGCCTTGAGGTGCTTTCTTGCACAATTGGACCAGACAGGACACGCATAAGTGGTGGCAGGTCTCAATATTGTTTTGAATATCCGGAGTTTATTTTGTACGCTCAGCTTAGATTTTCTGCTGATGAGCGGGTAGAGTGCTCAAATATTGTGTTCTGTTCTGTTTATCGTTGTTTTCACATGGGGGCCAAAGGTCAAGTGTTTGTCGATCAGTACTCCGAGGTATTCAAAAGAGTCTTGCCATGGGATCACTTCGCCATTCAGTCTAATGCCTGGGCCTGGCCGGTGTCTGGCTGCAAATTTTCTCGTGCATATGCAGGCCACTGATTTCCTGGGGTTTGTAGCGTTAGGTAACGCAGTGTAACAATAAATATACATATTCAGAATATGATTAGCGTTTATCTTATAAGACTATAGTTAATATAATGGGAACACTCAGCAGTGTGTGAGTTAAAGATGGAAGCAGACGTGAAACGTGGAGGACCTGCCTTTATCCTACTTAAGTAAGTATTACTTCTTATTTAATAACCTCTATCTTATATTTCAGGTCCTCCTCTATTCGTTCGTCGAATACGCTACAGGGTTCACCTTCACTTTCCAGCGTTTGAAATAGCGAGCCAGTTTCTCGCCCGTCTTTTCCAGTCTACTCTCGACTGTTGACGTCCTGTGAGAAGTGGCTAGCAGAGCAGTATCATCGGCAAATTGTGCAACTCTCACTCCGTTTAGTTTAGGAAGGTCTGAAACAAACACATTGAAAAGAGAGGGAGACAGTACTGCACCCTGGGGTACGCCTGCCGTCACATCCCGTCTCGCTGAGAGTGAGGAGATATTTCACTCTAAAAGTGCGATCAGTCAGGAAGGACTGAATTATTTTCAAGAGGGGTGTCGGGCAGTTCTGAGTTTTCATCTTGTGCAACAGGCCATCTGGCCATACGGTATCAAATGCGGCCTCCAAGTCAATGGAGAGAACTCCCACTGTCTTCTTTGACCTCATGTCTCGTCGTATCTCATGGGTCACTCTAGCCAGCTGATGCACGGTGGATCTCCCAGCTCGAAACCCAAATTGAAAGTTGGGCAGGATTATATCCGACTCCAGAAACTCTTGCAATTGGGGAAGAAGCAGTCGTTCAAAGACCTTACCCAGTCCTGAAAGAAGGCTAATCGGTCTGTAGCTCGCAGTGTTCTCAGAGGGTTTGCCAGGTTTGAGAAAACATACAATATTTGCTTGTTTCCAGGTCTTTGGGAAGTATCCAATATTTTGGCACGCATTAAATATGTCAGTCAAAAATGAGACAGCTTGGAAGGGCAAGTTTTTAATGCAGCGGTTATTAACGTCGTCAGGCCCCGGCGCCTTATTGTTCCGGAGGAACCGAGTCACATCTAGCACTTCTTGAGGAGTAAAGTTCGTCGCTGAGTCTCCTTCAATACGCAAGTTTCTCAGTCGTCTCATGAAACGAGCCACCAGGCGCTCGGTAGGAGGGGATAGGGCACCGTCATATCTGTGCACTCCTGTAAAATGGTCCGTCAGGGCCTCGAATTTTTCGGAGGGTGTCGTGAGTCTCAGCCCATCGACCATGAGGTTCGGGATTTTCTGGTTCTTGTTCTTAAAGTACCTGCAATGTCTATAAAGTTTTCTTCCGTGAGGCCCGGGGTCCTCGTTTATGAGCTCCAGTGCCCTGCCAAAACGAAGGTTGGTGAGATTTGAGATGGAAGCTTTTATCTCTCTTCCAATCTGATTCTTAGCCAGCCGCAGAAACTCTCTCTCATCGGGGTCGTGGCATCTGGAATGCCTGCGCCTCATTGCATTTCTCAACCCGATGAGGGACCTAATCTCTGGAGTAAGTCTAGGTCTACTAGGAGATATCTGTTTCATGGGAACAGCCGACTCGTGAGCTTCTAAAATGGCTTCGGTGAGGAAGGTAATAGACGCATCCACGTCGGATGTCGAGGACAAAGAACCTGAGTAATCACGAAGCTTGTCTCAAATCGTCTGGCGATAAAGTTCCCAGTCTGCCTCTCCGTAGTCTCGCACAAAGAAGCGTAAATCGCGGAAATTGACTTCCTCAGAGATCGAGCAGATCACTGGGAGGTGATCGGAGGGGAGAGCGTCAATCGTGGAGATTTACTGCTGGCTGAATGTCTCCCGTTGTGAGAAAAAAGTCCAGATTAGATGGTGTTGCTCCTGTATCCGGGTAGTGGGTAGGGCTGGGGGAGTAGTGCAATAAAAATTGGCCCGTGCACATCTCTTCGTAGAGCACATTGCCTGACCGATTTGCCCGGGAGCAGCCCCAAATATTGTGCCGGCAGTTAAAATCTCTGGCAATCACATGTCTTCCCTGGTATCCAGTCAGCAGCCTAATGTCTGATCTAAACTGCATCAAATCGGTCCCAGAGGTCACACCTGGGAAATAAATTGAGGTAACTTCAAAAGTGCCACCTCCCAAGCTGATGAACACACTCAGGGCTTCCACGATCTTGGTCCTTGGGCATGGCAAGAGCCCATGCTGAACATCCTGTTTCACCACGATGGCAAGCCTGTAAACAAAGTATCCGGGGAAAGAGAAGGAAATACTGGGGTCTAGGTGTGTCTCAGATAAGCAAGCCAAAGAGACATTGTTCTGGTCACAAAAGTAAAAAAAACTCGTTCTTCTTATCGCGAATGCCCCGAGCATTCCATAACAGTAGCTTAATTTTGTTATTTGACATTGTTATAAAGATATTTCACGGACAAGGAGTACATGACCATAAATTGCTCAGATTTTGTTCTGCAGGAGCTAAGGCTAGAAAGCATGTCGGGCAATAGTGCAATTGTCTCTTGCTCGGAGAAAAGGACATTTTGATTAAAATCAGATTGCTGGGATTGGCCCAGGGAATTATTTTTGCTTACATTTTCACTCTGGTTTCTTACCACTTGGCTGAAGGCTACTCCGTGGAAGGCAGGCTGCTTCGGGGCTCTTGCAATGGCTGGGAAGTCCTCGGGTTGAAAACGATGCTCTGGCTGGCGTTTCCGATTTTTGTTCGTCACCCTCTTCGAGCATGGAAATTTTTCAGGTCGGTCGCTTTTTATATGGAGTGGACAAACAAAGCAAAATCTTCAGCCAATTTTCGTGGAAGTTTGGATTTGAGATGACTCGGATCTCCCAAAGTACTTAAGTCCTGAGGCTCATCTCTTGGTGGCTGTTTTAAGGGGTCCCTCTGGTGATCGTCACCAAAGATGGGAGCTCTAGCCCCCGTTCTTTGGGAGCTAGAGAAAATCGATTTTTTTTGAAATTTTTGTATTTGAAAATTTCACCAAGATTTGGTTTTCTCTAGCTCCCAAAGAACGGGGGCTAGAGCTCCCATCTTTGGTGACAATCACAAGAGGGACCCCTAGAAACAGCCACCGGAGCCTCCGGACTTAAGTACTTTGGGAGATTTTTTTTCGATCCAAGTAGGTCTCAAATCCAGACTTCCACGAAAATTGGCTGAAAATTTTGCTCTGTTTGTCCACTCCATATAAAAAGCGACCGACCTGAAAAATTTCCATGCTCGAAGGTCACCCTACGCTGAACGTTTGCGAACTCGAGCCTTTTGCTGCACGACCCGTCGTTTGCGCGATGACCTTCGCCGCAGTTACGCACTTCCAGTTGAACTCGAAATTGATAGGATGAGAAGTTGCTGAAGGGTCGTCGTCATCATCCATGTTGGCCATTGGGAGACTAGTTCTAGCTGCAGTCATTGCTGTTTGCAGTTGTGCACACGATGTTGAGAGGTGCTCGCCAGCGCAGTTCATACAGCGAGGTTTGAAGTTGCAGTTCCGTGTTCCGTGCCCGAAGCCTTGGCAGCGATGGCACTGAGTAGTTTGCCCTTTGGAGCTGCGGTAAATGTCCCAACGAACGACTAGGTAATTAATTACCGTGGTCTTCTTAAGGTCGGCTATTAAAACTGTGTTAGGCTTGAAGTACAGCAAATAGTTGATTTGCCCCGATATTCGCGGATTCTTGGGACGGATGGCTTTGATTTCCTCCGGAAAAACTTGGACTTGGGCCAGTTCAGTTTTCAGCTCGTCATTTGTCATCTCATGTAAGCCAAATAAGATGACGTGGATCGTGAGAGAAAAACTCGCTCTGCGAGGTCCTTAGGCATTCGTCTATCTTCTTGTGGTTTTCATTGGAGCCTGCAAAAATGTTGGTTCCCTTTTCGGCGGGTTTGATGGAGTACCCAGTAATCCTGAGCGATGAAAGCTTGCTCAGAAGAGAAGTTTGGTTGCTGGTATTTGGAGCATTTTTCTTCACTGAGGCACTTGGAATCACAATGGAGTGTCCTTGGAGGCAGGAAAAGTAATTCCAAGTCGATATATTAGCAGCATAAGTTTTTCCATCCGGACCAGAGATGATCACTTGCTTTGCGGAAGGACCGCTTGATTTCATGTCGTTATCGCTGTTGTCTGTTTGCTCGGAGGGAGTACCTCTCTTTCCAGATCTCTTCTTATCACCACCGCTGTGCTCTTGCATGGTGCGACGTTTTAGTGGTGTGCGAGGCGTTGTAGATTTCCCGCTTTTCTGGGAAAGTTTGAAGGTTTTTCGTATGTTCCCGATGATTTTCGAGGAGCAGTCCGACTCTTTTTACTAGAGGATTGGTTTCAAGTACCAAATTTTGGGGTTAAACTGTGTTTAAATGCGAAAATCTGCGGAAGCGATTTGAGCAAACTCAGTATCCTAGCGGATATTCAGTGACGGAATTGGGAATAAAATATTTTCACTTCGACCCAACTTTGGCAACAAAGCGAATTGAAAATGCACTCAAATGCGTTCGTCCCCGACTAAGCTTTACCTAAACATGTTTCTTTCCACAATGCACAAAACTAATTTTCTAGGTTGAGAAATAATTAAATGTTTTGGCCTCTCTCCCTAGAGCATGGAAATTTTTTTTTCCATGCTCTAGGCCTCTCTCTCAGCTTACGCATGCGATTACTTGTTCAACTCTAAAATCCGAAACAAATCGTAGACTTAACTCACGGAGCTCGTTTGGGCATTTTGAATAGATAAAACTATAGTCTATTCAAATAAAATAAATTTAAGTTAATTCTGCTAGTTTTAATGTTCACTTTTTAGTGCATTATTCATCTTCGATGATGATTGGGGAGGCTATATTAGTTTAAACTATTTCCGGTTATCTAAATTGTCTAAATTTTTAAGTTACACTAGACTTATAGTCCACTAACAGACCCAACAACAAAAGACGCCATTGTTCAGTTTTACGGAAATTAAAAATCTTTAGTTTTCGAGAGAAAAAATTCTCTTAAAAAATGAAAAAATTGAGTTTTTAAGCTGTAAACTATAATTTCAGTATTTGTACAGATTTTTAAAATTACTTGGTCAAAAAAGCTTTCACAAACCGGAGGTTTCGAACTTAAAGCCCTCATAACATCTGAACGAATTGGTCTTTTTTATGATTTAAAGAGCTATGAAATTGTGAAAATTTTCACGTTCTAACGACACCTGTTTGAATTGTCTACGTACCCATAGAGAAGAAATACAAACTTTTTTCGCGTGGATATTTGAAAAATGACCATTGTGAGTCTGTTTAGTAACAATTTGGTGCTAGGATGAAATTTTGGAGCTCTAGGATGAAAAAAGGTACCAAAACCCAGAAAAATCCAGATATTTCATAAAATTTGGTGAAAATGTACGTTTTGATGGGTTTTGGAAGTTTGGTTTTTAAGTTTAAAATCAAATTATGCTATTATAATTGCTGTACAGCATGTGTGGAAGCCAAACACGGAACCCAAAGAAGTTTTTAAAATTGACCCAGAGCCAATTTGGAAAATTTTTCAACTTTGAACTCTCCCAGAGCTGCCATCTTGGGAGATTGGTTATTAGTAGTGTACTCGAGAATTTAATAACAAAGAAAATTATTTAAATCTGAGGTCAATTGAATCTACCTCAAGCTCACACGGCCTCCTATAGAGAAAAAAATCCGAAGAACCACTTTTTGCGCTGTATCTTCCAAACACTTCGTTAGACTTTGCTACTATTTGAACTGTTTTCGCTTTAGGCCCATTAAAAAAAATACAGCCTACTCCGGAAAAAGGGTATTCTGAGTTTTTTCTACTATTGTAACCTAAATTTGAATTTGGGTTCACTGAAATGAACGTTTTTCTAAAAGTTCGGAAACAAGAATTGTTTGAAAAGAAATTTGGTCTCTACTTATGTATTCAATTGTGGTACAAAATCTTTTCCAATTGTTGTGTACATTTTAAGTGTTTCTACCACAAATCTATACATGGACCACAATGTACATGTACCATATGCAAATACATACGTTTCTGATTTGGTAATGAAAATGAATCAACTTCAAAAAGAGCCTCTTCGGGGATCCATACATTAATTATTTTAAATGTCACAAAAAATATCATACAAGGTGGAAGTAAAACTTGACTCCATGAAATTTTTTAAAAAATATTTTACACATGATGATTTTAGGGACATTAACATTTTTCTATACGTTTCTTTACGTTAATATTACAGTTTTTAGTTATTTTCTGCTTCTAATTTATTTTGATAATACATAAATAATCATTTATTTTTTAATATTACACGAAATTTGCAAAAATATCACATAATTAAAATTTCTAATCGTACTTTAAATAATTCTGATAAATTATGGTTTCGATATCATTTTATCCTTTGGAGGAAATCGGCTAAGTGAGATCTCCCTGCAGCACTCATAACTCAAGCACAGTACGTAGCCCTAAGAATTGCGTTTGTTAGTTAGAAAGGGTGTTTAAGATACCTAAAACTAGAAGGAAAGATCATGTAAAATAAGACACCCGCTAAATTTTAAAAAAATCCTTTGGAAAACTAAAATTGGGTCAAAGACACGAGATGCTTGGAAATCTCCTCTTTATTCCAAAAATATTTAGCGCTAAAAGATTGGTATTGATTTACGCATCAGGGGCAGGGGTAGCCTAATTGGTAGCGTAGCATACTTGCAATCCAGAGGTCGTACGTTCGGAACCCAACCGAAGCAACTTCTGCTCAATGTGTTCTTGGTGAAAACCAAGAATGTGACTGCTATGGCGCGTACGGTAGTATAAAGTGAGGAGCGCTACTGAGGAATTCTTGACTCTTTCAAGATAGATCACAATAGAATGTTCGGTACCTTAGTAACCTTTGACTCTCAGTACAATTTACATCAGATAACATATCAACTTTAACTTTTATCAACGTCTGAAGAATAGATTTGATTGGGAATCAAATGTCACGCAGGTCCCGAAAATCCTATTGTGACCCATCTTGACAAAGTCTGAAATTCGTCATTAGTACCCCCAACTTTATGCTAAGACATTAAGACATTTTTCGTTAGTAATAAAACAAAACCTTCCCAATATTCTTTGTAATAATTCAAAATTTAATAATTTTGTAATTAGGGATTCTATGTCAATTTCTGCGGAACTGAGGAATACGCAATGGACTACAATTAAAATCTCAGGTTAACATGAGTTAACGAACTTGCTAGCGTTCTCAACAAAATACTATTGTAATTCAACGGGTACAAATGAGCTGAATAACGAAGTGGTAATTCACAGCACCTGAAAGTGTGGAATGGGAAACAATAAAGATCTCCTTTCTACACGTCCGGGTTAATTTAGTAGTTCTAGTGCATTTGCTTGCATAACAATAGTATTTTACAGAACTGCTGAATTCAATCGGAAAGTGAGAAAAGAAGGGCTATAATTGCCCCCGAGCGAGCTTGCGAGCGAGCTGATTCAGCGCTGAATTAGCTGAATTGAGAAAAATACTATTAGGGCTTGTTCACATATTACGTAACGGTGAAAATCGAGATTTTCGACCCCCACCCCCCTCTCTGTCACGGTTTGTCCTATACAACAGTACTTGAGTTTGTACTGACTGTCACGGAGCGGCCGACACTCCCCCCCCCCCCCCCTTGGACCGTGACGTAATATGTGAACAGCTCCTTAATATACTATACTTTACTAAGAGACTATACAGACTATACTAGTACTGCTACCACTTACACATTTCATACTAGGGTTAATAGGGAACTAAGTCAGACGGACAAATCTAATCCATGAATTATTTTAAAGTTTAAAAAGAGTCTTTATTATTATGATTTGAGGTTTTAATAAATTTAATATTGAATTAGTGTTGATTAAGCAGAGGACCGCAAACGTCTGAAATGAAAAAAATCTGTTTGCTCTTTTTTATCACCTTTGTCTTTCTACAAAGGATACAATGTCAGCCAAATTTTGCAAAACAAACTAACAGCAACGAAAAAGATTTAAGAGGTGTTTTTTAGTTTTTCATGAATATTTAACGATTTAGAAAAATTTGAACGTTTTAACTCAAGCACTAGAGAAGCTAGAGAATCGTAATTTATTTATCGTGTTTAACATCGTGAATCATGTACATTGGCTGGACATTTCAGACCCTTCAATCCCCTAGGTTGGAATGTTTAAAAAATTAAAGAAACTTGCATAAATGCCAAGTTAAGCACATTTTTTTCAAAAATAATGAATTAAAAGGGACAAAATTGGTATCAGTAGATTTGTTAGGCTGCAAGGATTCCAAAATGCTACGACTTGCCAGGAATAATCACCTGGAATCCGCGCAATCTGCCTCCAAAGTTTGTGATTTTAATTGATTTTTCGAATATGGTACCAGCAAATTCTTTAGGCTCCGAGGATTCTGGAATCTTATAGCTTGCCAAAAACAACATCCTGAGAGCCTCGCAATCAGCTTCCAAAGTTGAGGGTTTTTGGGGTAATGTTAATGCTCCTCCGGGGATCCTCAGAGGGTCCTCCGGGGGTCCTCCGGGGATCCTCCGAGGGTCCTCCGGGTGTCCTCCGAGGCTCCTCCGGGGGTCCTCCGGGGGTCCTCCGAGGGTTCTCCGGGGCTCCTCCGGGGGTCCTCCGGGGGTCCTCTGAGGTTCCTCCAAGGGTCCTCCAAGGGTCCTCCGGGGGTCCTCCGAGGGTCCTCCAAGGGTCCTCCGGGGGTCCTCTGAGGGTCCTCCAAGGGTCCTCCAAGGGTCCTCCGGGGGTCCTCCGAGGGTCCTCCAAGGGTCCTCCGGGGGTCCTCCGAGGGTCCTCCAAGGGTCCTCCGGGGGTCCTCCGAGGGTCCTCCGGGGGTCCTCCGAGGGTTCTCCGGGGGTCCTCCGAGGGTCCTCCGGGGGTCCTCCGGGGGTCCTCCGAGGGTCCTCCGGGGGTCCTCCGAGGGTCCTCCGGGGGTCCTCCGGGGGTCCTCCGAGCCAAAAATTTTTTTTTCTCGATTTCGAATCTTGTCACACTTTCTAGTCGACTGGTTTGACAACTTGGGTCTTTTGACTTTTAGTTTCGGAGCTATAAGCCCCCAACGACAACTTGGCCCGACAACTGGGTTTTTCCGTTTCCTCCCTCGCTACCTTGAGCGACGGAAGAAACTTTTCCCAGGCTAGAACTGTGTATCAAACTGCTGTCTTTAATTGACATGAATAAATAAATAAATAAAAGACACGTTGTGTGGAGGCACTGAGTGTCGAGTTTCCTGCTGCCCGAGACTCTTTCGTGGTCTCCTTAAAATATTTCCGCGGCTCGAGTGATCAACAGACACTCTGCGACTTTAGGGCCAATATTAGAGCCCTCATGAATAGTCATACAAATCACCTCGTTGTGGGAGATTTTAACTCAAGCATCCAACTCTGGAATGCACGAAGAGGAACCGCTCCTGCTGCGTTTTTTACGAGGGTGAATTGAAATTGAATAACGCAGGGTCCTTTTTTCTCCACTACCCTAGCGAACCGGCTCACTATCCTGGGAATGGCGGGACGCCTTCGACTCTTGACCTTGTTCTCTCTAGGGGTGACCTGGTCCCCTTCGGCATGATTGTTCTGAACCAGTTGGACTCCGACCATCTCCCTGGCTTGTGCATCTATCTGACTCACACACGAATCTCTCTCAACACTGGAGAATGCGGACTGGAGATAGTTTTCCAGTCTCGTTCATGACAGGCTCCCATCATGTGCTCTTCCTTCTACCCCGGCAGCAGTCAATGGAGCGTTAAACCTTCTCACAGAAGTTGTTCTTCGAGCGCAAGAAGCAGCCATTTCGGTGAAGGGAGTTACCGGGGACTCAATTCGACTTCCTGTGATCAGATAGTGACTATCTCGCGCCTCCAGCCGTTATGAGAGAGAACTTCAAGCAAGTGCCAGGAATCACCTTACTAGACTGAATGACTCTGAAATCGCCGCAATTAAAAATGAGCGCTTCTCACAGTCTTTCCGGAAGATTAACTCTGACAGCAGGCCAGGCGGAGCGAGACTTTACAAGCTCGCCAATAGCCTTAGAGGCGGCAGTCAATGGGTGCCCGTCTTAACAGTAGGGGACACAATTCTTGCCACTGAGCTGGAGAAGAGCGAGGCTCTAGCCTCTCATTTCCTCGCGAATCACAACAATTCTGCTGCCGAAACCCACCGAGCCATAGACCGGCGTGTCGCTTGTGCCTGCCGGGCAAGCTCCCCTGCTCCGCGTTAGAGACGGATGAAGTTCTTTCAATAGTGCGAGACCTGAAAAGCCGCAAAGCCCCCAGACCAGACGGTGTCCTGAGTCGCTCCGTGAAGCACTGTCCAACTCTGGACTCGCTTATCTGACAACCGTACTTAATGGCTGTCTGGCTCTTGGCTACTTTCCAACCAAGTGGAGAGAGGCAAACGTGGTGGGCATTCTAGAACCGGGAAAACCCCCGAACCGACCCGAGACCTATCGCCCTATCAGTCTCACGCCAGTGTTCGGCAAGATTCTTGAACGTCTGCTGCCCCCCCTGATACGCGAGAGACAGCAGGCCTCCCTCCCAGCCCACCAGTTTGGCTTTCATAAGGGGAGATCTACAGTTCATCAGCTGGTGCGAGTTGGAGCAAGGATTAAGAAGGACATTTCCGACGGAAAGACAGTCGGGCTCCTGTCTTTCGACCTCCAGGCAGCATTTGACACAGTTTGGCACGAAGGAGTGCTGCACAAGATGCTGGCTCTGGGTAACGCCCCAACACTCGTCAGAAAGATTTGCTCATTTCTGACCGACAGGAGCTTCAGAGTGAGGATTGGAGCCACCTTCTCCTTTGCAAAGCCTGTCCGCAATGGCGTTTCCTAGGTTGTAGTCCTGTCGCCTTCCTTGTTTAATATCTTCGTACACGATTTTCCAACTGCCCCTAGATGCGAAGTATTCTAATTCGCCGATGATACGGCACCAGTTGCGAGTTCAAAAAGGACCTCGAAAGTGACGAAGAGACTACAGGTGGAGGCCAATAAAAACCTCAAGTACCTGAAACGCTGGTGGATAAGACTGAATGGCTCAAAATCGGAGGCCTGCATCTTCACCCGGAAGTGGGCTTTGAAGCACCGGCCTATCGACGAGATCGCAATTGGAGACACGAGGGTCCCCTGGAGCAACCAGGTGAAATACCTGGAAATTTATCTAGAAAAGCGCCTCACATTCGATGCCCACATCGACTACGTGACCAGAAAGATTGATCTCATGATCAGGACGCTCTACCCTCTTGTTTGTCGGAAATCAAAGATCAGCAGGGAGAATAAACTGCTCCTCTTCAAGACCGCCTTCCATCCTGCCATGACCATTTCCCCCCCGCGTGGGCTGGGTGCGTGCAAACCTACCTGAAGAAACTTCAGGTGAGCCAGAACCGTGTCTTGAAGATGATGCTTGACATGCCCAGGATGACCCGCACTGCAGCATTGCAAGAGATGTGTGGGATTGAACAGGTGGGAGCACACATCCAACGCCTGGCTCAGAATTTCTGGCTTCGTTGCTCATTTAGTGAAGACGAAGAGATCAACTGCCTTTCCTCAGTTCAACACCTGTTTGGCGCCACCCCTTTTGAGTGATAAAGACAGCCGGACCATCCAACCCGTTTCTGGGATAACCCACAACCACCACAAGAAATCCTTATTCTTGAGGTGGTTGGTCGTCCGGGGTACCTTCGGGCCCTCCACGGGGTTGCGGGGGAGAGGGTTCTTCTGCCTGTCTTGAATCCGTTCGACCGTACATCTCAAGAGCCTTGGATCGGCTCGCTTTACCGTCACAGCGCGTACACAGAGGCCAAGGACTCGTGCAATATCTTACATCCACCCCTCTCAATCCCTTCCCGACATTCCTTGTTTTGCTCCTTACCTTTGATATATTTACGGGTTTCTCGTCTCTCCCAGTTCCCCCTCTATTTATTATAATGTTGATGCTTATTTACCTTACAGGAACTTATTGTGATTTTGAGTTGAAAAGCCAATTGGCTAATATCTTGTTGAACTAGTCTTCTATATAATGTTCTTTTAATAGTAGTCAGAAATTTTATGGGGTGACTTTCAGACCATTGATCTCAGCTCCCAGGACACGTAGAATGGCGAATGATGGCTCTACAGCTGTGCACACTCTTCTAGACGGAACCGACCTACATTTCGAGTCTAGGTTTAAGGGGTTTCGGAGCTCTGAGAGTTCCCCTGGAGGCCTATCAAGATGCCCGTTCTCCACTAATTCCCTCCGGACCCCCGGATATTATATTTTTCTCAGATATTCCGTGAAAAATAAAGGTCACTTTGCTAAGGAAAGCCCTATCTCCGGGGGCTCCTTCTATTTTTAGTGCATTTTCCCTCAAATGGAGAAAAAATGCACTATTGCATCTGCTATGTCCGTCCGTCCGTCCGTCCGTCCGTCCGTCCGTCCGTCCGTCCGTCTGTCCGTCCGAAACTTTATAACTCAAGAACCAGAAGAGATAGAGACCTGCGGTTTTCTGTGTCGTGTAGGACATGGTCTGTAAGGTGGAAGGTTAGACATCTTAGACCCCCATTACCTCTAGGGGGGGACTGAGGGGGGTAAACCCGTTGTATGAAAGTTCCTTATACTTCGTAAGATTGAGCTGAATTTTGGATATGTTGTAGTTCACATTAAATCTAGCAAATCATAGAACACATGTATGGCCCTATCACTTAAGGGGGCTGAGTGAGAGACCCCCGAAGTTTGTATCGGGGAAAACTTTAGTTGCTCCGATTGAGCTGAAATTCAAAATTAAAATTGGGCACGTAAAATTACATTATGAGAAACATTTGCTCCAATACATGGTCTCAAAAACGTAAAACAAGGCATCAGGATACTTTTGAATATAACCTTGTGGCTCCCCTTGGAAGACAAATGGGCGAATTTTCAAGATCGTCCGATTGAGCTCAAACTTTGGTAACTCTTAGAGGGCTTTTATTTGAGCAAAAAACATTCCTATAGTATGCTTCTATCAACTAAGGGGGTGGAGAGGGGAACTCCCGAAATTTGTATGGGAAGCAAATTCATGTAGATTTGCCTTTTGGGCTGAAATTTAAATTATTTATCTAAATTACCGAAAAAGGTTGGTAAAGTTTAGAAGTAAAAATCTTTAAGTAAACTTAAGAGTAAAAAAATTAAATTAAATTAAATCAAATCAAATCAAATTAAATTAAATTAAATCAAATCAAAATACAAAATCGAAGATCAAGTATAAGAAGTGCATTTTCCCGGGTTTATATTTTGAGGGAATCATATTTAAATCGTCCATTCTCGCTGGCGCTATTGCAAAACCGAAATTTTCAAACTGCTCAGAGGGTGCCAAATGATACTTTTTCACAACAAGCGAAGTCCTAAGGTTTCGAAAATGATACTTTAAGCCGGGGTTTCTAGCGTATGGTAATATATTTTCCTTGCCTAAGTCACGAAAAAAAATTTTGCTCGAATAATTTTAATTTTAATTTCTTTATTTCACTCTTAGTTGTTATTTAATCTCAAAACTTTGTTTCATGAAATTTAGAGGAGGTCAACAAGACTCAAAAAATGCGTCGTTACTCATGCTCCCTCTCTTGGTTTCTGATTTACAATAGGGGTCAAGATCTGGTGCGTGCGTAACGCTAGAAAATAGAAAAGTTTATCTACTGGCTTCACCTTGACAGTTAGGCTTCTCTAAAGGCCTACAAGCTTTAGAGTTTTAAGTTCCCTAAAAAATTGGTCTTGGGTGTTTCCGTCGTTACTGGTCAAGAAGTACCCCAAAAAGTGCCTTCAAAAAGTGTGCGTGCGTAACGCTTTTTTCGTTAGCTGTTTCGTGCTACTCTAGAAGACTCAAGATTGAAAAGTTTGTTCATTTGCAAAATTTTATGCCTCAGTAAAACTAAATAAAGATGAGGCTTTGTCAAAATCGACCGATAAAAAAATTTTTTTTTGCCTCTTGGAGAGACATAGGAGCTGAGGACTTCATTCACTTAAAACCCTATAACTCTTCAACGGATTGACTTAAAAGGCTCATTGAACACATTTTTGAAAATTTAAGAAATTTTAAAGACTTAAATGACTGATAAACTCGATATTTACAATCCTAACCGCAATGACAAATTTTGAACATCAATTCTAAAAAAATGACCTACTGTTCTGCACTTAAAAGACCCCTAGATCCGTCATTTTACATTTTAGAGGATATATGTCTTGATTAATATTTCTCAGTTTGTCATTTTGCGTGACCATTCTGAGTTTTAGCCAATTCGGATGAAATAAATATATTTACGGCCCCTCAGGTTAGGAAAATTTTTACTTAAGCCACTCAAATAGTTTTTTTTAAACAATAATCAAGCTCAGTAACTTATTCAAGTCCCAAAACTTTGATGAAGAATGAATCCTGCTCCTCTGGATCATATGTTGAAACGTGACGCACGCACACCCAAAATAAAAATCAAAATGTGCGTGAGTAACGCTCTTTCTTGACTGAATTCCTCCGCAACCCTTAACTCAAAAACCCAAGGTTATGGTATTTTTGGAAAGGGAATTTAATTAGCTTTTCATCATGGTACTTAAAATTTTCCTGTGTTGTTTTTTAGAAATAGAATTTGACTTTGAGTGTACTCAAGTCAAGATGGTGTGACAAAAAATGTGCGTGAGTAACGCTCACTTTTTCTCAATTTTCACCAAGAAGATGAGTAATGAAAAATCCAACCCGATGTTATTGTAGTACCTCTTAAAACAGCTGACAGTTCAAGCCCAAATTGGCTGCTGTAAGTTAAGCCCCCCAAGAATTAGAAGACCTAAAAGGGCACATTTGGTGCGTTCGTCACGCTGAGAATGGACGAAATTCATAATACAAAATTTCTGAATTCTTGAACAATTTACAATTGGATTCCCTCAAAATATAAACCCGAGAAAATGCACTTCTTATACTTGATCTTCGATTTTGTATTTTGATTTGATTTAATTTAATTTAATTTGATTTTTTTCGATTTTTTCTGAAAAAATTGCCCGTCAAATTTCACAGTAGCCATGACTTTTGAAAATCGATGTTCGTGATTTCGGGCTACATTTTTCTCAAAAACCACTGAACCTAGAAAACTTTCCATGATCTCATTCGAAAGGGGAAAAATAATCTAGAAAATGTTTTTAAGGAAACTTTGTTATGTTTTACCTGAGTTCCGCTAGAGGGGGCTAAAGTTTTTCAGTTTTTGATTTTTTACGCCTGAACGGCTAGTTGCAGCTTAAAAAGCTTATTTTACCTGAAAAGGAAATGAATTTAGACGTTTTTTAAAATTATGCCAAGGTCAATCGGTGAAGCAAAAACGAAGATACAGATTTTTAATAAGTAAAGTTCTCAATTAAGGCACGTTTCGACCTATAACTTTGCTTAGAGATAAAAAAAATGCTCTATTTGATTTTAGTCACGTCTTACGAGCATAAAAAGTGATCAACCATATTTATCCGATGTATATCTGAGGAGGAGATAGCATTTGAAGGTTGCAGGAAGGATGGTCATTATTACGTCATTTTCAGACCTTGACCCATTTGAAGCCTCAGATCTCCGGAATGGGAGATTTGTGCGAACCAACCGAATAATCACTAGAAAGAGGACACTTGTAGGCTTTTAAAAAGTACTCGGTTGAATTTTTACCATGAGCCTCTGGGGAGGGGGGGCCATATTAGTACAGCTGATGAGGTAGGTTGGCTTAGTTTTCCAATTAGGAGTGTAATTTAAACATATAAAAATAGTCGCCGCCATGTTGAAAGTATTTTTAAATGGCGTTTTCATTTTTTGACACGCTATTTGACGTACTTTCAACATGGCGACCGGGGTTGTGACATATGGGTAAAAGTTGCCCCCTAACTCAAACTATTTATTAGAAGAAAAAACTGCTAGGGGCAGGGAGTTAAATTTTGAGATATGAGTTTTTAGACAAAAAAATTCATATCTTGAGAACGAGCAAACCTTCGCTAGAAAGTTTGAAATTAATGGAAAGGCTCAAAAATTACCTTTCTTATGACATCCCATTCGACCCTCTTGGATTTCGGGTTCACAAAATAATCCTAGGGACTTCCGGAATGACATCAGGAAAAAAATCCGAACATAGTTGGTTTTCATGCTAAGCGAAGTCGAAGTTGCCCTCGAAACCACCGACCCCACATTCGGTTTGAGCCTCCTTCCCGAGATATTTAAGAAAACAAGATTTTTCATACAAAATTTTTCAACCACAAATTTTTCCTATGCCTGGAACCCCAAAATCGGCCGAAAAAGCCCTCTAGTTCCTCACCAGGAGCTTCCGGGGTCAAAATTTGAGCGCCATCCGTAGCGTCTTCAAAAGTTGAAGGGATCTATGGAAGACCATTATGGGATCGGAGCCTCCGTTTGGGAGCTACGGGACTAAAATCCTTCGAGCATGGAAATTTTTCAGGTCGGTCACTCTTCTCATGGAGTACACAAACAGAGCAAAATTTTCAGCCAAATTTCGTGGAAGTTTGAATTGAGACCGACTTGGATCTCCCAAAGTACTTAAGTCCGGAGACTCATCTCTTGGTGGCTGTTTCTAGGGGTCCCTTTGGTGATCGTCACCAAAGATGGGAGCTCTAGCCCCCGTACTTTGGGAGTTAGAGAAAATCGAATTTTTGTGAAATTTTTGTATTTGAAAATTTCACCAAGGTTTGGTTTTCTCTACAGTTTTCCCTCGCATTTAACGATCACAACATTGACGTTAACTATCGCTCTTAAAATTGTCGTTTTGATCGCCATCTACGGTCAGAAAAATTTTTAAAGATTTTTAAAATTTAAATATTCGATTTACAACGTTGTGATCGTTAAATGCGAGGGAAAACTGTAGCTCCCAAAGTACGGGGGCTAGAGCTCCCATCTTTGGTGACAATCACTAAAGGGACCCCTAAAAACAGCCACCGGAGCCTCCGAACTTTAGACCTTACGGTGCCATCACACTAGGCAATTTGAATTGCCGAGATTTGGGCAATTTCAGGCAATTCCAGTGGCCGCAAAATTGCGGCAATTTTTGCCCAGAGCAAATCATCAGAATCAGGGCAACTAATATTGCCAAAAATCGGGCAATTTTCTGTAGTGTGATGGCAACCTATGGTGCCACCTATGCTGCCTTATGCTGCCATCACACTACAGAAAATTGCCCGATTTTTAGCGAAATTAATTGCCCTGATTCTGATGATTTGCTCTGGGCAAAAATTGCCGCAATTTTGCGGCCACTGGAATTGCCTGAAATTGCCCGAATCGCGGCAATTTAAATTGCCAAGTGTGATGGCAACCTTAGGACTTTGCTTATTGTGAAAAAGTATCTTTGGGCACCCTCTGAGCACTTTAAAAATTTCGGTTGAATAACATTATTCGTCAGAAATAAAGACTCCAGCCATGACATGTGTTTCCTGGGCCGTTCGACTTTGGTTTCAATGTGCTACATTGTTGGGTCGGGAACTGTGGGTTTTTTAATTTTTTAAATTACACAAAAATTGCTAAAATTTTGCAGCTTGGCAGGTTTAATACCAGAATGATGTTTCGAGCATATTTTGAAATATTTTTAGTGCATTTTCATCAATTTTGAAAAAAATACACTTATTTGTCCGATATGTCCGTCCGTCCGTATGAGTCGCAAAGGCTCCGAAACTACAAGAGCTAGAGACCTGCGGTTTTTGCATGATATTATGTATGGTCTGGAGGGTGGGCGAAACACTTTTGTTTTTTCCGGAAAACTGCCTGGGGGGTAATTAAAAGGGTTTTCCCGTTGTATGAAACTTCCATATACTTCGTCCGATTGAGCTGAATTTTGGATATATTATAGATCATGCCAAATCTAGCAAATCATAGAACACATAATTCCCCTTATCACTTAAGGGGGTGGGGTGAGAGGTCTCCGAAGGGGGGAAAAATTTATTTGCTCCGATTGAGCTGAAATTCAGAATGGTCATGTAAAATGACAAATCAAGCAATTTTTGTTTGGGGTCATGGTCTCAAAAATGTAAAGAAATGGACTCTGGGGGTCAATAAGTGGCCACCCAAGACTTCCCTTGGCGAACAGTAGGGCAAAATTTCAAATTCAACCGATTGAGCTGAAACTTTGGCAACTGTTAGATGGTAGTAAATCTAGCAAAAAACAGTTCTACAGTAAGTCTCGATGACCTAAGGGTGTGGAGCTGAGGGCTTCCAAAGACAGTATGAGGCAAAAATTTTCTAACTCCAATTGAGCTTAAACTTGGACAAATGTTAGATGACATTTAATTTAGAAAAATATCCTTCTACGTTAAGGTTTTATGACCTTTGGGATCTAAGTCAGGGGTTGTTGTACATATCGTCACGTCAGTGTGACTTAATTCAACAAGCATAAAAAATGTTTTCACAATTCGTCGAAAAACAATAATGTCGTCAAAAACAACTGAAAATTTTCTTCCACCTCCAAATCACCAGTATAATTGCAAGATTATTTTTTATGAAATATTCCAGAAGCCACTCACCTCGATCCCTCAAGTCGGTATTCCCCCACTGTCGATTCCTGACATTTGCATCGAACACGATGATCAAGGGGATGGACTTCTGTCTGGAGAATCGGTCAAGTTTCTTCACCTCAGAAGGAGGTATGTTCCTCCTCTCAATTGGGTCATTTGGGAAGTATGCTGATGCCAATATGACGTCAGGCTTCCTTTGTCCTGTCCTGATCCTTGTCATCACCGCTTTCAAATCACATGTTAGAAACTCTCTAAGGGTAATACTTGAGATCTTGTTGTTAAGCAGAAAGGCGGCCCTTGGTATCCCTTTCCCCACACAGTAAACCAACTTATACGATTTTGTTCAAAGTCCTATAACATGATATTCGAAGGTCCATGGTTCTTGAATGTCTTCTCCCACAGCTTTGAGGTCAAGCTCAGTCCAGATGGGCTGCGTCATCACCCAGTCTGCTGTTTCGGAGTTTTTACAAACCAGGACCATGCGACCATCCGTTATGTACGGCCTCTGTGCGAATATTGGCTTGACGGTTCCTTCCTTCTGGGCCCTGATCTGTTTCTTGATCGAGTCGGTGATCTTTTCCAGACCTTCCTGCTCGATTTTTCTCGTCAGGTATATCCCGACTTTGACAGATCCGCTAACTTCGCTTTAGGAGGGCTTCTTGTGAGAGTGCACAGAAGACCTCTTCTCGTCCTCCTCTCGGAGAGTTGCGGATTCCCTTGTCCTCTTACAGGATGTGGGAGCCTAGAGAGCACTGGTCTCTTTTTTATGGGCTTCCTCAGACTTCTACAGTTTAGAGCGAGGCCTGCTGACTTGATTAGAGCCAGGTTTATAAGCCTCCTTCCTCTTCTTGTCCGGCTTCCGGACGTATCTCCCTGGCCCATTAGGCTTGGGACGTCTCGTACCTCGGATGTCATCTCTCTGCCCACGTTGGCCCACGTTTCGGCCCTTCCCAAGGCCTCTTTGATTGACAGGCCCTTCCTCCTGAACAGGTGGAATCGCTTTTTCATAGTTCCTCCCATATTAGGAAGTATTGGCCTTGTGAAGCGCTTTCTGCCTTCATTAGCTCCTTTCGACTCCTCTGTTGCTGTCCTTGATCTTGGAGGTGCTTTGGTCTCCTTGTGTCTCTTTCACAGAGACAGAGGACACTCTCTTCGACAGCTCCTGCATGGCCACAGCAGACGATCTTTGTCCCCCTGAGGTAGAGACGGTGCTCAAAGGTTTTTCAGCCCTATCGCGTTGGAGGTTGGCAAGCTGTCCGATGCGAGTTGCAGAGCGTAGGGTGCAGCAAGCTCGAAGCGCACAGTGGAGCCCGTAGCAAAGTGGCGAGCGTAGCACGTGCGAATAGGGGGTCTTCCCCTAGTTTCAAGTTGATTTTTTCAATAAGAAAACTATCCCCTTTAAATGCCTTTTCTAAGCTACACTTCTAATAATTTGGATCTGGGTTGAAGAACATAAAAAAATCCAATTCCAACGGCTCACGTTTCTAGCACGTCAGGTTCTTGAGTTAAAATGGTTCAAAGTGGGCCAAAATCACACGCAAAATCTAAGGCAAAAAGGTCATTATCAAAAGTTGTCTGATTTATTTGTAATCGAATTTATAATCGATGTCAAAGGTCCAGTTTAGCGTAAAGCAATATGAACTACGAGTTAAGAGGCGAACAAATACCTTTTAGTCTCTACTAACTCAAGAATTTAATTACCTAAGCTTAGGATATTATAATTTAATCATTGACTTAGTAGAGACTAAAAAGTGTTTATTTGTTCCCGTGTAAACTCGAAGAATTTTTACCATGTACAGGGACGGTGCTAGAGGCCCTCAAAGTTTGGGCCTCTCGAAATCTTTGGAAATGCACGCTTTAGCTTAATCTGCGATTTTGCTTTTTATATATTTTTTGATTTGGTTCGTGGTTTTGAAATTCATGGCATTTGTAGCGTAGGTGATTTTTTAAAAACCACAACTAAATCAAAAAAAATTAATAAAAAGCAAAATCGAAGATTGAGCTAAAGGGTGCACTTTCAAAGATTTCGAGAAGACCATACTTTGAGGGCCCCTATTTTCGTCCCTGTATATGGTGGGGGTCACATGTGGTAGCATTATTTACAAGATTTTGCACAGACTGCAACATAATAAAAATTTTAGCTCAATCGAATGTAAAATGAGGAGTTTTCATACAAAAGTAAAACACCCCCCATTCCACCCCAAGAAGAGGTGGGGATTTAAAATTGTTAGCGTGCACCCCGACAGATCATGTTCTACACGATGCAAAAACTGCAGCTCTCTAGCTCTTCTGGTGCTTGAGTAATAAAATTTCAGAAAGACGGCAAAGCGGCCACAATAGTGCATATTTTGCAAAATGCTGAAAATGCACTAAAAATCTTTAGACACCCCAGCTAACATTTTTAATTCTTCTATCTTCAGATGTTACAGAATCTTGCTCAATTCGGTGACATAAATCCCGAATAAAATATGTACTTAAATGCGATCGTTCTCGACTAAGATTTGAACTTTTTTTTTCAGGACGAGAGCTTTTACTGAAGAAGGCGATACTGTTACCATTTATTTTTTTCTCAAAATTGAAGTTAAGAGTGTTGATGCCAATTATTTTACTATCTATTTACATAAAAGTTTTAAAATCTCTGATGTTGTCAAAATTTGCAATTGGCTCAGTTATTTTATTTTTGTGGACTCAGTTTTTGAAAACTTATCCAAAATCGTCAAAATTAGTCAGATAAGTAAATAATTGAAAAAAGCGAAACTATAATTAATAAATAAAAATTTTATGAAAAAAAACTCCATGAATACGAGCGGGCACATTATCCATCAAATGATTTGATAACCGTATGTAAAGCTTCTTAGGCCTGGCTTAGGCCTGGACAGTCGGCGTCATGTTTAAGATGTGTCTAACCAGCCCCTTAATGTGCGATTAGCTTTGAGTCTCCGGGTTAAGTTTGAAAATTACACAATCTGACCGTTATGTGGGGTCAGTAGTCTTCTGAAATTTCATTTTTTTTCAAAAATCTAAGCTTCGATAGCTGAAATACGGTGTTTTACGGTGAAATACTGTGAACAATACATGCCTTAAACTTGTGAAAAATTGTGTTAAACAATAAACCACAATTTACGCCAATTTACGCCAATTTTGAGAAAACATATTTGAAGGTTAGACGGGGACGAACACATTTGAGTGCATTTTCAATTCGGCCTCGTTGCAAGAGTTGCATCAAAATGAAATTTGTACGTACTCCGTTACTACAAAAATTTAGTGGACCCCTTACTTCGCTCCCAGAGGTCATAGAGGCTAACTTAAGGAATGTGTTTTTGTTAAGTAATGTCATCTAATACTTGCTTGAGTTTCAGCTCAATTGGAGCTTAAAATTTTTTCCCCATACAAATTTTGGAGGATTCAGGTTCTCAGCTCTGCACCCTTAGGTCATAAAGACTTACTGCGATACTGTTTTTTGCTGGATTAAATGCCATCAAACAGTTGCCAAAGTTTAAGCTCAATCAGTTGGATTTGAAATTTTGCCCCTCTGTTTGCCAGAGAAAGTCTTGGGATGGCACTTATTGAACCCCAGGTCCGTTGTTTTACATTTTTGAGACTATAATCCTAAACAATAGATGCTTATTTTGTAATTTTAAATGACTATTCTGAATTTAGGCTCAATCGGATTAGGGCTTAATCTCGAAATATGAGAATTCTTGATAAAAATAGATTCTCAATTTCTCGAAGCAAATTTCTCGAGAAATTGAGAAATTTTACAATATGAAATTACAGGTCTTGTTAACGGAAATTTCGAAAAAAATTCAAATTTTTATGGAATTGAGACAGTCTCTTTTTCGGTCTAGGTTAAGCGGTCTAGGTATACCAGTCTAGGTCATCTTCGGTCTAGGTTTAGCGGTGTTTACACTTGACTCAATTGGTTCCCTTTTTTTAACTGAGTGCAATTTGAAACTTAAAAAAGCGATCGAAGCCAGTACCAAGCCCTCAGATCCAGCTAGTCTAAAGGAAATCCAGTCGCTGCTCAAAGAAATGAACATATTTGAGGCAACAGGCACTTTGTCTGAAAATCTGCAGATTCTAAAACAGGCCCTTGAGACAATTTCGCCCACTTCGACGCAGAATGAGAGAAACTTCTCATGGGCATCTATTTTTCTCGGAACTACGAGAACCTCGATGGCAAATGAGACGCTGGATGCTTTATGCTTCCTAAAGGATTTTTTTTCATGTAACTTCTAATTCCTTTTTTTAAACCCTTAATTAAATAAATGCTTGTAACTTGTCAGTTTAATTGTCTTTTAATTTTTTTTTAAAATTTTTAAAAAGTTATTATTAATAAATCGTATAGAAATCTAGCTTTAAAATTTCTCGAGAATTCTCGATTTTTCAAAAATCTCTCTCGATTTCTCTAGAAATGAAATTATCGAGAAATCAGGAGCCCTAGAGCTGATGTTTTGGTTCAGAGGCTTTGTCTGGTTTTCAGAGCCAGTGTTGCTTTGGGATATATACCGACCAAATGGCGGTGTTCAAGAGCTGTGTTTGTCCCTAAGACTGGGAAACCAAATTATTGGGATCCTAAGTCATTTAGGACGATAAGCCTGGCATCTTTTGTCCTGAAGATTCTGGAGAAACTGATTGACCTGTTTTTGAAAGAAGGGCCATTGGGAGACCTTCCTCTTGATGACGGGCAACATGCCTACCAGAAGGGTAAATCGACCCTTCCCTTAGTAGACCTTGTTGGAAGAGTTAACCATACTCTGGACAATAATGAGTCTGCTTTAGCCGTCTTCATGGATATTGAGGGAGCCTTTGATCGACCTAGCTTTGAATCGATTGCGGTGGCACTGAGGAGGAGACAGGTTCTGGACTGCTTAGTGGTTTGGATAATGTCACTGATCAAGACGCGCCGCACAAAGCTGCAGCACCAGTCTGCAAAGATTCAAGTTGACTTGATTAGAGGCTTCCCGCAGGGTGGTATAATATTCACTTTACCTGACGTTCGATTAAAATCAAACAAGCTTCGTGGTTGGGACTGAACTGTCTTTATTCTTCATCAAAAGCCTTCACTACACTTTCGTGTTATACAATTACTGCTCGCGTCACATACAATTCATTTCATTCATTATTGTATGCGACAGTGGCGTCCTCTCAACACTTCTATGGAACCTTTTGGTGGATTCACTGCTGAGGGAGCTTAGGAGTAGAGGCACGCACTGTATTGCGTATGCCGACGACGTTGTCATAATGATCAGAGGCAAGTTTTTGTCCACAATCACTGAGCTGATGCAAACATCTCTTGAGGTTGTGGAGTCCTGATGCAGGGAACATGAGCTCTCTGTTAATCCTGCTAAAACAGAAATGATGCTGTTCACCAGAAAGAGGAAACTCCCTACGGTGACCTGGCCTTTTTTGTTTGGCACCGAGTTGAAGCTCTCGGGGACTGTGAAGTATTTAGGTGTATACCTAGATCCACTGATGACCGGTAAGATTCACTTGGAGAGGAAACTACAGAGAGCCATTGGTCTCTTCTGGCAAGATTGAAGATTGTACTGGGAGTCAAAGGTCACGGAGGTCCCGAAGGTCCTATTGTGACCCATCTTGACAGAGTCAAGAGTTCCTCAGTAGCGCCCCCCATCTTATACTGCCGTACGCGCCATAGCAGTCGCATTCTTGGCTTGCACCAAGACCACAGTTGAGCAGAAGTTGCCTCGGCTGAGTATCGAACGTACGACCTCTCGATCGCAAGTCCGTTACTCTACCAATTAGGCTACCTCTGCCCCCACCGTCGAGCAAATTTTTGCCTCAATACCGGTATACCGGTTTCGGTAATACCGGTATTGCATTCCCTACTCCAAACCCCTTAAGATTGTCAAGAATTTTATGGGGCAACTTTATGTCCTTTATTATCACCTCCCAGGCTTCGTAGAAAGGTAATGGCTTGATGATGGCTTAAAAATTACGGACACTCTGAAAAAGATGCACGAGCTATGGTTCCGACCTGGGTTCTGCGGGGCTCCGGAGTACTGGGTGTTCCACTAGAGGCCCAACAAAATACCAGTTTACCACTATTTCCCTGCAGACCCCCGGATATTATATTTTTAGTGCATTTTCATCAATTTCGAAAAAATTGCACT